>JAHWFO010015474.1:1617706-1675930 GCA_023313115.1 Rhysida immarginata | reverse complement strand
GAATGAATGGAATGAATCGGATTGGCTACAGCACTGCCGCTTCCGCATATATCGCGTCTTTGTGAACGTACCTTAAGTTGTGGAGATAACGGTCACTTACTATTAATGCTTTCAAATGGCAACATATGGCATGTATTAGGTCATGCGATCGTAAAGGATGGGAAAACGAAAGAAATTAGTTTCATTTTTCATTTTCCATTCTAGAAAATCGTTTTATATTAAAAAAAAAATTAGTGGCTTCCGCTATTATTCCATATCCTGCTTGGGGAGATTGACATCTGACTATTTATCCTTGAAAAATGAAAGTTCGAAACGATAAGTCAGGAGACTTTGGGGGCGCCTCACTTCACGTTTCCGCGATGTGGCATGGCAGGTCTTGACCTCCGTTTTAGTAAAAAAAATAAATGAATTTCTAATCGTAAATCTACGAAGTATCTTTTATTTTTCAAAATTGCCAGACTCCCGTCGGTACCCTGTATATCGTTTATAATGTACAGGGTTATTCTTAAGTCCGTGAAACATTTCAATAATTCATAACAAGTAAACTAAGCAACGAATCGTATTAAATGTTACAGCACCAGACAGGAAAGCCCCGATTTAAAAAAAATTTCCGCGCACATAGTTGCCGTAGTTTGCCCGTTAAATGTTAAGAGGTTGTAGTAGCAAACACGGCGTTTAGGATAGGACGCAAAGGAAAAGAAGAGGCTGCGTTAATTCGATAGCCACGCTGGTTCCCGGATTTATCTTGTGAGGGGGGGGGGGTTGTCTTTATGCCACCATTACCCGGTAACTTACTGGATCTTTGCAACCGTATTATCACTGCTGTGAATATGGGGTGAAATGGATTATCGCCTACAGTGTATCCAACGAGAGATTTCCAATTTCAATTGTTAGACATTGTTAATTTTATTTTGCAACAATGCCTAAACAATTGAAAGCTGAACGTTAACTAGACACGCCCTGTCAAACTTTCGTCGGACAGAGTGTAGATGTCTGCGTTATCGCCAAAGGTGAACCCATTAAGTATCTGGAAATTACCTTAAACTTGTTGAGTTTTCCTTTATATCAATATAATAAAATTTATTATTCAGTGCATAGTTTTTTTGTAATGAATTTTTGAAATGTTTCACGGACTTATGGAAAACGGTGTATCGTTAATGAACTTAATGTTTGATTATATTACATAACAAGAAATTAATCCCCCCCCCCTCGAGGAGGGTATAGAAAAGAAGTTCATCAATTTTAACTCCTATTTTTCTTTATCAAAAAAAAAAAATCGGTTTCCTGGATGTGTAAAAGTATTTAGGAAATATACGAGTAAATGTACTGTATTTTTTTTTCGTTTCTCATTATTTCTGATCGAATGACATATGCTGTATGTTGCCATTTGAAAACGTTACTAGCTCTAAAGAACAAATGACTGCTATCCCCCACAACGCCGACCCCATAGAACAACTTGGGTTAAACTTCATAGTATTGCAGATCTTGTCTAGAGGAATCTATTTTCAGTCCTTTACATACGTATATTCCATCTAAATCAGACGATCCCCTCTAACTTCCATCCCCATAAATCCGACCCTAGTGGACTAATCAAAACTTAACTAAATGGTGAAGTCGGACTTGCCCATGGTAAGCTACATTTTGAGTTTCAACCTTCTATGAGCTACATTCTTCCGCTAATTAATAATACAGTCAAACCTCCGTACAACGATATCCGATAGAGCGATTAACACTCATAAGACGATAATTTTTCATGTCCCTGCTAATTTCCTATCTTTTTAATGTTAAATATCCCTCGCTATAACGATGAATTATTTTATTAAAAAAAAATAACATTCTGCGGCAGATTGAGCCTTATAAGTTAACATGGTTTCCGTTCAACGGAAATGGGTAACCTTAGAACCAAAATTGCCACCAATCAAAGATATCAGTGGAGGTATAAAACAAACGGAAACTGCAAGAATATTTGGACTCGCACAATCAACGTTGGGTTCATTTAAGAAAAGGATTGAAATTGAAGATATTGCGCCCCGGATTTTTAATTGTTCCGTTAAAATTTAATGCAAAAGCATTTATAACTAATTATAATGTCTCTATAAATATGTTTCAATTTTCTTGTATTTACGGTATAATATTCGTATATTGAAATTTAATATTCCCTCATTATAACAATAACCCTGTTATAGCGATATCATTTTCTAAGACTCCTAAAAGTCATTATACTGAGGTTTGACTGGACAAGAAATTCTTGAAGAAAATATTGAATTTTCCTATAACCTATTGAATTAAGAAGTCTGAATTAAATTTGACATTTGACACGACAAAATTGGACTTAGGCATGTGAAGAAGTTTAATTTTATGTCGTAGTGCGAGGCTTGTCACGCATGTAATATTCCACCGTGATTTTATCGGGCATGTTGATTGGCAAAATCCACTTAAAGTGAATTTTAAATTATTTAGAAGGAAATTGACTAGCCCCCAAAAGTTCCATACATCAACACTTAATTTTGCACAAACGAAATTTTATAAATTGAAATAAGTTTTTAAAAATTATTAAATGAATTTATTTAGTAATCTTTTAACTAGTTGTATTGAGCTGCGTTTGCAGTAAATTTGCTCTGGAGCCAAGTGCAAAATAGTGCAGAAAATTTCACCTAGAAACTGTTTCCATGAAGCGATATTTGGCTCGCTCTCTATAGATATATGTATTCAATTTTTTCTGCCATGTTATTCGAACTTGGGGACTCTAATTTATTTCGCTCTCGTGTACGATCCATCTTTTATTTTTTTTCTCGAATTGGCGTTTCAAAAGATATTTCCTGACTATTGTTCTTCACTGTTGTGGCTTCCATGTTAAACCGTTTCGGTGCAATTCATCTTTTTCGTGGTCATTTTTTTTCTTTCTCTTTCTCTCTCCTGTATATATTCTATACCCCCCCCCCCCCACGCGCGCACACTTTCTCTTTTGCACGTGGAGTGATTTATTTCTCCCGAGCTTCGGAAATTTGGAGGGACGGGAGAGAGGTAGAAGAGAACAACTTCCTATCTCGTGGGCTGTCGCAGGTTGTCTTGAAGAGTGCATGCAATAGAAACGTTCGAGTTGGTTAGGATGTGCAGGTTTATTTTTTTCTTTTTGAGGTGGGTATTGATTAGGATGGTGAAGGTGAATGTTTCTTTGGTCTAATGGATTACCTTTAAGGTTGTGTCCCTCGTTGGTCGCGGTCTTGCTTGGCCTCTTGCGATAGCGCCACTTCCTCGACCACTTTTGACTGTGGTGATATGGCCATGTAACCGACCGGTTGCCATCAGCAGTCGCTCGAAGGCTTTTGTTTCTGTGCGCCGAATAAATATCACCTTTTCGCACGCTTACTTGTTCTTCTCTTGCTACCCTCCCCCCTCCTCTGTTTGTCTCTTTTGTTCTCTGCTGAATACAAAGCGGATTTTTAGTTTCAAGAATGGAAAAATTCCGCAGGGTGTTTTCCTTTCGCACGTAGTTCATGTTTATATTGCCGTATATTCTTTGAAGATATCCTTTTATGTCTTCATCTTTTTTTCCCGCCCTTTCCGTTTTTGATTACGTTGCGGCTGCTGTTGGTTTGGAGAGAATTTTCTACCTCTTTTATGTGGTTCCTTCCCCTCCCAACCTAGTTTGAATATTTTAAACTGAATAAGACTTAACGAACAGACGGTTTTCTGGCACGTTCTGGTGGTTGGTGTGAGCGCTTTTTCTAAATTTCGTCTGTAGACTGATTACAATTAGAATCCTTTCATGACTATTTTTTTACGTATGTGCAGTACGAGCAAATTTTCAATCGAAATACAGACTTCCTTAAATATGGTTAATAAATAATTAAAAGGTAGTGTGAGCAATGAAATAAATTATTACACGGGCATAAACATGCTGGTACAAGTACTAAATTTCTAGAGTTTTTCTAGAATGATGATCATTTTCGTATCGAGTTTGACCCACTCCATAACCAACTGACTCTTCTTCAGAGCAGCTGAGATCGGCAGGTGCTGTTTTCTCTTCTTCACTCTATTCCAACTTGTCCCAAATGTTTGCAATGGGATTTAGATCCGGTGAATTGGCAGGCTAGTGAATTATGTAATTTCAAGCTGGTGCTCTTCAAACTAATCGTTCACAATTACTCTTTTATTTTACCCCCTTATGAAGAGTCGATTATTTGCCAGCAACGAGAAAATAGGACACCAAGGACGGTAGACCAATTTTGCAACCAACAGGAAAGAGTGAGACAAAGAACGAGATTGGCAGTTGCCGACTGGTTGCCCTAACAGTGTGTTCCTCGGTTTCCGACATCCAAATGGTTTCTGCTACCAATTGCTTAAGTGGACTTAAAAATTGGACAGATGTCAGCATTTCGTTCTTTAATATTATCACATAGTGCACCGATTTCTTGCGCTTGGACAATACAATTCAACTTGTAGTTCAGCCCTTGAAATGCAATCCTTCCACCTCTTTGGATATATTGGTTTCTGAGCAACTGTCATTGGAATACATCAAAATCTAGATTCGTCAGACCATAGTGAGACTCCAAAGTTCGATGGTGCCGTGTGGATGATGTTTGACCCATGTCACGCACATTCGTACCCGAGACTTGTCGACTGAAATTATGTAACTTGTGAAATGTTGCTTCTGATATTAGCCCATTGTTGAAAATGGGCTCGAACAGCTAAGATCCGTATTTGCCATACTGGACTTTCGGCAACTGTTCATCCGCTTGGAATGGTGGTTTCCAAACTTCTTCCACTGGAAATGACCATTAGTCACTGTGGACGAGGACAGTTCTTCAAACTTCTTCACTATTTCTAGGTTTCTTACAAATAGACCATACTGTCGACCATAAAGAACCTGAAAACAAAGATACTTGAAATGCTTATGCATAGGAAAGTACACCCCATGACATTTATAGTGATCAGTAAGCAGTTTCACTATCATGATCTTTTACAAATGTTTACGTTTCAGGATTGATAGTTTGAGCGTCTGAATTTGTTTTTCCTGTTCTTGTCTGAATTTGTATATATATGACTGTCGGTGGTTATGCAGACTTGTGTTCAAAGTTTAGTGCCTTTTTTTAAGATTTTGTAACGTTACGACCTTTCTGCCTCTGTTTTGAGTTGAGCCCTTCTTCAAATATGAAAATAATTAGGATACGTAACATATATGCGCTTAATGGAAGGCAATAACTCTTCAACCGTTACACTTACGTCTTTAAGTGAGCATCAGAATGACGTTGTCTGAACCATAATCACTCGATGGTGGGCTATCGTGAATATTAAAAACGCCGGGGAGGGAAAAATAATCGATCGAGTTAGGAACGAAGGTTGTCTGTGTGGTTGTGTTGAAAAAGGCGTTTTCTTTCCAACGCTTCATTTCCTTTTTTAAACTTTTTTTTTTCCGATAAACAAAAGTAGCTTTTTCCGGTCCATCTTTGTTGGTGAAGCAAGAGAACGAGCGTTTCACATTTTTTTTCCTAGGGAGGTCTTTCGTTGTTACGGTGTTGTTTTGAATTTTCTGTACCCAAATTGACAAAAAGCAATTTCTGGTTTACAGCGTTCTGGAGAAGTTTTTCGTTATTTTCTCCTTTCGTCGATCGGTCGAACGTGCCGATGGCAAAACGCGCGGAGATCTTCGTCAAAACGGCGAAGTAATCTCCTGCTCTTTTGGTCGGGGAGATCCTCTTTTTGGGTCTATAAAAGTTGCGTCGTCGAGGATTGTTCTTTATGGACCACGAGGGAATCGGTTGGCGTCCCGGGTGTCGATCCATGCAACAATCCCCTCCCCAGATCTCAAACCTTAATGGAGTTGGGCTTCAAACATCGTTATGTGTGTTTGGAGGAAAAAAGAGACTTTGTTCCAGCCACTTTGGTTGTTCGCCTTTACCGCCGTCGTGATGGCGGTTACTTTTGCTATACTGTCATTTTTTTTTCGTCAGCGTTGATGAGGCGCAACTTGCTTTATTCCCTGGCGCCACCGACGATTTCCTCCTCCCGTCGCGATTTTGTGTTATGAAACATCTGTGAAGCTTAATTTGTATTTCCCCAAAGGTGGGTTGTCTAAGATCTGGTATACATGGCCGTATCTGTTTTCTGCTCTTGGACATACTTTGGATTCGATACGCGTATGATTTCAAGACGACATGCGTATACTGTATTACGTAGGTTAGGTGATATACGGGATGTAAAGTTCGAAATAATGGAAGTGAGTAATGATTGATTTTTAACCAGCGGGGCTCGTAAAATTTTACACACGTGTTGGATAACAATCGAATTTAGCATTCCGTTCTTAATTTTCAAGTTTGCTGCCAAAATGCCTCAAAAATTGAATCATTTTGGGAGGACTAAGTCTGGAAGAAAAAGAGGCTTTCACGTAAGACGTCCACGAACATTTTCTGGATTATGGAAAGCCTGTCAAGAGGAGTGGAACAGAATCGACTTCGCTGTTCTTCGTAGAGGCATTTTACAATGGAAACTAAGATGTCCAGCGATTGCTACAATATAGGGCCATCACCTAGAGCACAATAGGTTGTCCCGATAGATCTATAGTAGGTATATTGTAGTCACCATGAACATGAAATAACCCTGTGAGTTCGTTCCTGCTATGGTCCTCGTTAATGGTATCAAATTAATGTAAATACAGTAATTTAACCTCTAACCCCGATTTCAACAAACGTCTGTCTTCTTTCAAGATTCAGCCATTATGATTCTGATCTAAAAATGCTATTTTTTGTGATTGTACCGGCATACTACAGCGTGGGCCGTAAGTCCCTTACCACCCCTTGTACAATTCGTGTTTGTGGAAATTGACGGACAACCACCATGTGAGACATATAAGGCCTAGGGGGAAGTCAAATGGTGAAGGTGGCCGGGACGGCGCCATCTTGAAAGTTTTCTGGTTTTTCTATATTGGCTTAGGCACATTGGTAATAAAAAACCAATCGGGAACTACACAGAGTGGCTAGTTTATTAGGAACACACACCCCCCTCTACCCGTGCTAGCTCATCCCAAAGATGTTCGATTGGATTCAAGTCGGGGACTGTGGTGACCAAAGGAGTGAATTGAATTCATTATCGTGCTCTGGAACCATGCTATGACGATACGATACGAGCCTTATGACACGAAGCATTGTTCTACTGGAAATATCCTTCCGATAGGGGGAAACAGCGATTCTCACTGTTACATACGGTGCTCCACGTGCTCTACCTGAGCCCCCTCCTATGCTGCGCACGTGTGCAGTCGTTCCAACCAATTAACCAGAACCATTAGCAGAGTGTCTGTTGAGATTTCCGCACAGGCTGCAAAGATCCATTTTTCAGGTTTCCAAGATTCCGGATCTTCTCGCCGTATACCTTGCCCTTGAGATGACCCTACAGATAAAATTCTTATCAACTCCTCCCTCCCCATGCCCTTTAAAACACTGTCCTCTCCCCTGTGGTTAGTGGTATGCTTTAGCACCTGCAACAAAGGGTAAATAACAGTGAGAATCGTCATTTGGAATGCCTGTAACTGTTGAACGAATTAAGATATGAACTAACGGACTGCACCATTGTTTTCCTTGGGAAATTCTAGCCCGAAATCATGAGCCCCATGTCCCCCTTCCCGTTTATGACTTTGAAACCCTACAGTGCATCCAAGATGGCGGCTTTCAAGAAACCGGTCACTTGCAACATAGGACTTCCCCCTAGGCCTAATATGTCCCCACATGGTGGTTGTCCGTCAATTTCCACAAACACGAATTGTACAAGGGGTGGTAAGATACGACCCGCAGGCGTAAATCGCCCAATTACGGCTTCACTTATTAATTATATAGATGCATTGCGCGAAGAAAGGTTTCACGTGTTACTGAATGGGCATCTTGTATATTCCTTCTTTTTATATAGAATTGATACAAGCTACAAGTTAAGGGTTTTTACGTAATACATTCAGTTTCCTACACCTTTATAATGTATTTTCCTGAAATCCTCTAAGCCTATCTCGATTTCAGCCAATCGAAATATCATCGTTTCACCAATGACCGGTGATTTATCTTGCACCGATGCATCGTAAGTGTCGCTGCTGTGCCTTTGTGTTTGTGTGTATTTATATCCACTCTTCGAGTCTTTATACCCTCTGACTTCATTCTATTCCTTCCCTTCTTCCCTCTCCTCTATTATTCGTCTCTCTTTCTCTCTCTCTCTCTCTCTCTCTCTCTCTCTCTCTCTCTCTCTCTTTTCTCCATTTTTTATTTCTCCAATTTTTCTTTTTTCTTTTACTCACTTGGCGCCAGGACAATGGAAGAGAGGGTTCTGTATTCAGTATGCGTCACATGCTTCGAAGAAAGACTGAAAGGTTGTCGTCAGTGGTGGTGGTGGTGGAGTAGGGTAGATAGAGAGGGAAGTGAGGGAATCCGCCTGGCTGCTCTGTCCATCATGCAGAACCCCGTTGGATTTGGTCGAGGTAGCCAAGAAAGGGAAGGGAAAGTTTTTTTTGAAAAGTAGTTGGCCGGGGGTAGGCAAGGATGGAGGTTGGAGGGTTTTTTTTCTCTGTGGCGGTCGTTCAAGCGTCAAGACGCGTGCGGCTCATGCTCGTATCCACAGTTCACCGGCCGCCAATAAAAATTCCATCTTGTAACAGAATAAATGCATCCATCCCCGAGCGGGACAAACGTTGAACAGAATAACCAAATTAGGTTTGTCAGGAAAGAAATTCTCGGGATTTTGACACGAGCGTCGCATCCCGCTGCGCATGTTTGCCGTGATCGCTTCCTCGAGCTTTATTTCTTTTATTTGTATATATGTATCTAAGGGTAACTTTTTGTGTGTATGTTCTATATTAGATTTTTATTTGTAACTTTTCTTTTTTGGAGTTTGTAAATTTTTGGGTAGGAGTGAGTTGGTTTATAGATCCTTGGAGCGTAGATAATTTTATCGGGCGATTCAGTTTTGTGTCTAAAATTATTCAGGAAATTTGACGATTCCTGAAGTGTTCTCTAGTTTAATTGAATTTGGGTACGGAAAGAGATGGTAATTAAGCGAAGTCCGATTCGATTTAAGAGCTGCTTGAGCAATAAATCAAATAGTCGTCTCCATAGATTTGGTTACGCTTAATTGATTAAATGAGATCTGTCCAGCTGAAAGGAATCGTTCCTGTTTTGGAGGTGCGTACTTGAAAATCTAAGATATTTGGTTTTGAAATGAACCATGTGAAGATGAATATTGAGAAAAATTAACCTCTTTTCATGACGGTAGGAAGGTTACTTTCATTTCGTATAAGTAGTTGATTATAGAGAAGGAAGATTCAAAGGAACAACTTGCATAACCTTAGGTAGAATGACCTGCGTAACCATTTTTTTAGACACACCATACTAATAATGAGCTGGTCCACCTTTAGCTCTGATGAAAGCCGTAATTAGCATATAAAGTGTTGAAGATGGTTGGAGGAACCGTTCCATAGGAGTATTGGCCCACGGTGACATAGTGGCAGCCCTTGTTGCTTCAAATTAGATGGCGGCATTTGTATGCTTTGAATGATTCTTTCCACCTCGTCCCACAAAAGCTTGTTTAAGATGGTCCAGCTCATGAAGCACGTAAAATTCAGAGGTCTAGAGTAAAGTTCGAGAGACCAGTCTGAGACCAGCCGAGCTTTGTGACTGGGTGTGTTGTGCTGAAGGTGACCATCTGCGTCGGTGCACCCGAACTGCAAAGATTTTTTTTCATTAATAGTACGGCAAACATATTAGGAGGCAAAGTGTATTTCCAAAAGAAAATTTCGAAGGCCATTAATTCTACATTGTACTACTTGTAGGCTTTTCCAGCTAGTCGATTCCATGGATTTATGTTTTTTTGCGCCGTATTCTGATCCTGCCATTAGCATGGTGGAAAGAAACCGAGATACAAAACCAAATTACTTTTTTTTCCTCGTTCGTTGTTTCCAATTTCGATGCTCCTTGACGCATACATAGACAAGGTTTCCGGTTTTTATACAGGGTTTGCCATAAGTCCGTTACCTCCCCTTGTACAGTTCGTGTTTGTGGAAAGTTATGGACAACCACCATGTGGGGACATATTAGGCCTAAGGGGAAGCCATATGGTGTAGGTGATCGGGACGGCGACCATCTTGCAAGGCGTCTTCTTGGATGGACCGTAGGGTTTTAAATGGGAAGGAGGTCCTGGGGCACATGATTTCGGGCTAGAATTTCCAAGGAAAACAATGTGCAGTCCATTTGTTCATATCTTAATTTGTTCAACAGTTACAGGCATTCCAAATGGCGATTTTCACCATTACATATGGTGCTCTACGTGAGCCCCCTCTTGTGCTACGAACGTGTGCAGTCGTTCCACCCAATTGTCCAGAACCCTTATCTTGTGCAGAGGAGTTTTGCGCCATCCCAGTAACTAACGACTGCTACGAGATGACAGCAGCAGCCGGGGGGGGGGGGGGGTTCATGATGGAAGAGATGCTGGTGGACGAACAAACCAGTGGCTATCACCATCTGCTAGACATCCAGCACTGGTTACTCAGCAAATGGGTCAGACTAAAGTCTCTCAACAGCTGGGCCCCAAATAGCCGTCCCACCCAGCAGTAGTCCTCAATCCACTGGCTATCACCCAGCCAGCAGCTGGCCGCGCCTGAAGTTGCTTAACTCCATCGATCAACGAGACAACCAGGCCACGGCCACCCCGTTCAGAACCCTTAGTGTCCTGTATCCATGAACCTCTTGAAGAGCTGGGCAACACTAACATGGGACAGAGGTTGTCGATCAGGGTACCGTTCTAGTGGCATGCTTTAGCACCTGCAATGATGGGTAAATAACAGTGAGTGGACAATCGGGAACTACTGTAGGTTCTTCGTGTTCGTTGTCCTTCAATTGCCGTAGGCGATTCGAGCTAGACGTTTGTTTATCGTTTAAAGTTTTCTTGCAGAACCAGCCATTCTCTGAACTGTGTTCTTGGTCGTTTCGTTCGGTGCCGAACGTCGTGACTCATTCATGGTGAACGAGTTTTTTTCTTGAGGCAAGTCTTTTAAGCAGTAGGGGCCTCTCTCCTTTTTGCGTTGCCAATGATGTCACACTGGCTAAGTTAACGACTGTTACGAGGTGGTGGTAGCAGCCGGGACCGACGGCTTAACTTGCCCTCCGAAGCACGGGGGAAGGGTAAGATCTCGCGTCACTAATACTCGCCCATCCAGTGACTGCTGGCTGGTTTACGTGGGCGATTTTATCTAAACTCTTGATATCCACTACTGTGTTTGGCCAAGTGCCTTAAGAAGAAAATCAAAACTCCAGTGGAGTAGTAGAAAAGTCGCAGGAGTCCTGCCATCAAATATTTGGGGGTCCAAAACTAAGAAATGCGGAGAAGAATCATCGTCCTTTCCTTTCTTCCCCTCGTTTAATTCAGTTCTGAAACGATGCGCCTTCTCGTCTCGCCGCACGTTTTCCAGTGTTGGCTTCCTACTTTACACCCCCGATTGCCCCATCTCAACCTTTATTTCCACAGCGGGGGTTTTCTTCTTCATTTACCCACCCGCTGGTTCATCGGCCGCCATGCCGTTTCTGTCTTTTCCCTCTCCGTCCCGCTCTTTTCCTTTATTCCGTTGTTGCAATACACACACGCAGCATATCGAACCGTTTCTAGGATGTGATACTGGAGCTCTTTGTCGGCAACATCGGAGCAAGGTTCATTTCTATGCATATCACCTATTATGCGGGTCTTGTAGAGGGTGGGAACGTTGCCCATGCTCGGCTTGATTAAAGAGGAATCCCCCTCGTTTCATCTATTCCCTCTACTCCCCGAGTTCTGTACCTTTTCATTCACCACCCCTCTGAATCCTCAACTCGTATTTCCTCTGTTTCTCTCTCTGTGGGTCTTTTTATGAGTTTTGTGAGGGAACGTGTATCTGTGCGTAGGGGGTAAGCGTATAGCAACCCCAGAGATGGATTTTTGTTTTAGGAATTTTTCTTCTCTTAACAGTTGTAAGAGAGCGTTCGCGCACATGCGCTAGAGAGAGTTATCTATTGGCAAATATCAGACGGCGAGATCAGAATGACAATGCGGCTATTAAAGCATCACTTTAAATCTTGGTGCGCGAGAGTGCAGGATAAAGAGCGGCGTCGTAACGAGAATTTATGCCCCTGTAACTTTGCATGGAAATCGGTCGGAGAGAGCTTCGTGAAATGGCGCCACCTAATAAACCCCTTCGGGTGCCTCTCTCTCTCTACATTCGATGGGCTTTGCTCTTTCTATTATCACTTTTGCAGAATAAGAAAAGAAAATCGTCGGGTGTTTAGAATGGGGCTCTCTAAAATTGATTAAGCTTAACTTTTTTGTGTGTGTGCTCTGTGTGGTGTTTAGTTTTTAAAGCGTACTCAGTTTCTAGCCGTGCTTGCCACTTTCTGATTGAAGAAGAGCGAGGATACCCCTTAGTCTGCTGCTAATACAGTTTAAGTAAGGAATGGAAGGACTTGAAAGTTTAGAACAGTTTGGCTGCGGAACTCGTTAAGAAATCACATGGACGATGGTCGGTCATGAATTTTTTTATTCACTATATTGGACGTGCGCAGCGAAAGAAGTCTCTGGTTTGAGTCCAGGTCGGTGATTTTCCCTTCCCTTTTGTATGGCTAGGGCATAATTCAGGCACTGTTCTAGAGTTGCTGAAGGTATAGACCAACAAGGCGGCCAAACTATATATTGTTGCTAAAGCCTGGTTCCCACATGCGTAAAAACAACGGCAGAAACCACAAGACAGAAAATTTTCTGACGTTAGTTCCTGCTTTGTCTTTCTGCCCGACAGAAAATCCTGTTTTTTTTTATTTTTTCGAGCTGGATTGAGTCATAGCCTACAAAGATAAGAGAATTTTCTGTCGGGCAGAGAGAAGAGAGCAGATAGTGATGTCAAAAAATTTTACTGCTGTTTACGCATGTGGGAACCACGCTTCAGTTTCATTTCGTTTGTAACTTTACTTTTTCTACATCAAGCAGTGGTTTAAATTAGCGTAATCCTGCTGAAGTCAGATTCTGGTAGATCCCTGGTCGTTCTTTCTTAAGCGTGGTTCCCACAAGCAGAAACCAGGGGTATTTTCTCTGGGTTTTTTTTTTATTTTTATTTTCTGCTCTTGGAGGTATCCCACATGGTGAGACAAAAGTCTGCTACCCAAACGCCATCCATTGTTGTGATTTGTCATTTTTGCACAGCATTTGTGTACTGCACGGAAGCCAACGCGTTCTAAACGGTTGGTTCATTCCTCATCAATCATCATGTCGAATTTTTGTATTCAGATGGTTTTTCAATTTAATTGTTGTCTTCAAACCTTGTGAAAATTTTTTCTTTTGGCGTTTCCACGTCAATTTCCTGACTCAATCTCTCTACCTTATGTGAGAGAGAAAGAGATAGAAGACGTCACTGTGACGTCAATGCAGAGATAGTTTTCAGTTGGCTGAGCAACCCGTTCAGTCCTGCTTTCTGCCACAAAGTTGAACTTAAAAAAGCAGAAAACTTCAGTTGGGCTGAAGAGACGAAAGCAGGAAGTGACGTCATAAAATTTTTCTGCTAGGTGACTGGGATGACTTGATTTTTTGGGGGTTGGGTTTAATATTTGTCTGTCCACAGTTGGTGGATCCACGTCTCGTCCACCGAGGAAGCTGTCTTCTTCGCTGATATAGGGTGTCCGAAAATCTAACTACCAAGACTTAACGTCGATTTCTCCGCCAATACTAAGATTAAGTCATTTTATTGAACGGTTGGGATTTGTGGACAGGGCTTTTGTAGGAAAATGGTAAACTTCCCCATTAATTCCCAAACTTTGGCAGTGCTCCCTTGGCACCTTAGTGTGGATGGCCTTCGTCCGTTGCTGGTGACCATCCAGAACTGAACCTGAATTTCTAAATTTGTTTACTAGGTTGGTTATTATTTTTTCACCATCAGCTTTCGGATATTTTCCTGACCTTTGAGCCTGCCCTTTCATTGGGCTTCCACTTTGATTGCTTAGTGACAGTATTCAGGATATTTGGAGACAGCTTAGCCGTGCCCTTTGTCCGCGTTAGTTATAGAAGCGACGAGTTCGAGATTTGTGGTCCCTGATTCGAATCGAGATCGCGCAATTTTTCCTTTTTCAACTATAACTCCAAAATTCGCTTTAGCATGCTCGTCTCACGCGCTCCAGACTTTTCTTGCCATATCAGCCTTTCGAGAAAGAACTCTCCTACTACTCTCCAATAATAATTGCTAATAATTCATTCCCCTTATCGTACATGTAACAGGATTAGCCTGAAATTGAAATGAGGTTGAATCGCTGAGTTCGTCCTGGAGTAGATTAGATGCCGTCGCATTAGTACTTTTGTATCACTTTATCGACCACTTATCCGTAAAGGCGCCTTTTTTCCCTGGAAATTTTTTCTTTCCGACCATAAGCGTTAAAATTAAGGCGCGTCTATAAATCCTGAGCAGATGAGTAATTTCGACATGTTTGTGACACCGTCCTGAGTGAGACAGCATCGATTCCTCTTCACCCTCCACTTAATCTCTTATCGCCGATGATCTTTTATGCTCTCTCGTTATAGGAATGGCAGAGTCGGAGACTGTTATCTGTCTAGCTTCCATAATTGTGGGTCTTTGGTGGAAACTCTTCTCCAGTTTTATCCCTACCCCCCTCTCTCTCTCTTTTTTTTCCTTTATTTTTTCCCCTTAATTTTTCCCTTTCTCTTTAGGATGTGCCCCACTCTTCCTTCCATGTTTTTTTCTCTTTTTCTTCCTCTTCCCTTATTCCTCTGCCATAGTCAATATTCCAGTCCCCGCCACCCTCTTTTCCTGATTATCCTTCCTATCCCTCTGCTCTCAGTCTCTTTCATATCAGTTGTTATTGGCAGGAGATCCCATTTGGGGACTCTCCCTAAGAGCCGCGAACCCCAATATCGATGGGTAGATGGGTCCAATGAGGAGATTAGTCGTCGGATGAGGTTCCTAATGCCCCCGATATTGTCGTCCTCTCGAGAAGAGGCATTGCTGGGAATTGCAATCACCAGGGAAACGAAAAGAGGATTCATTCTCGGCCCCTCGTCGTCGCGGCGGAGGAGGAATATCTGAGAACTCATAGCGTGCATCTTTTTCCCCCTGCTGCCCCGTCTGTTCTGTGTGTAGGGGGCCTGCGAGCGAATTGACTCTCACCAGGAAGTGGAGTGGGCTTTCGAAGAGTGTGCGGGATAAAAAATATTAAAAGGGGTAGACGACTTCGAGAACAGCTGAGTAGCAGGTTGTGGTATTTGGGCGTCGATTGATGATACGGGATTTGTGTAGACTTCTTTTTTTTCAACGCAAATTGATACAAGCTTGAGCATGCGCGCTTCGCTTTTGGTTCATAGATAGGACGGTTGGACTATAGCAGTATTTGAATATTTTATTGGACTCCTATTGGCTCAAATTATAGTATATTTGCTGGTTGGAAGAGTCAGTAAGCCTGGTTGACTTTCACGAGACATTCCCTTAGTTCTCTCAGCAGATTCATTGGAAGAGAACCTTGCTGTCGGATATGCCTTTTCAAAATGTCCTAACCGTGCGCGATGAAGTTGTAGCCTAACATGTAGAAGCCATCATTCACGTTAACAAGGAGCATTGCTGGACGAACTTGTTTCACAACAATGCCCAAGTAGTCCGATAGTATCTACCTGATCTTCCATGAATATCAGAGGAGCAATATCATACAACACGAGAATTTCTACATGGTTTGTCCAAAATGTCAGTGAGTGGATTAGAAGACATGTATTGATCTGATCGGTACAATACATTAAAAGGTTTCAAAACAGGCTCCTCCTGCGTAGTTACATCGCTTCCAGCCAGATATCCAGGCATCGAAGGCGTCACGGTAGGCTTTTTCCGGAATGTCCTTTAGAGCCTTGGTACAAGCCTCATTGACTTTGTCAACTGTCCCGAAATGATGTCCTTTCATGGGAGCTTTCAAGCGCGGGAACAAGAAGTCGGGGAGCCACGTCAGGACTGTGGGCAACCGTTGGCATCTTTGAATTGGGGAGAAAGCAAGTCGCGAGGAAGGCCGTGTGGGCCGGCGCCTTCTCATTGCTGAAGTTTCCAATCGTCCACGATGTCGGGCCGGACGCGATGAACCTTTAGTTTGATTCTCTTGAGCACTTCCACGTAGAATTTGGCGTTGACGGTTTCACCATTTGGTACAAACTCGTGATGGACGAACCCTCTGATATCAAAAAACACATTGAACATTGTCTTGATCTTTGACTTGTTCATTCTGGCCTTCTTGGGACGAGGGGGCGCCGAGGTCTGCCAATCGGTACTTTGCCTTTTTGTTTTGGGGTCGTACTCAAAGATCCAAGACTCATCACCTGTGGTGACATTTTCTAAAAAGTGCGGGTTACTTTCAAACAAATCCCCAAGCTTCTGGTTCGATTCAACTCTGTGCGATTTTTTGTCGTCCTTTAACACTTTGGGCACCAGCTTCGCGCACACTTTTCTCATCTGCAGATTGTTCGTCATAATTTTCGTCGGTGGTGGTCGTTGATGGCCTTCTTCACGACCTTCAAAAAATGCCTTGTGCCACCGGTAGACTTGGCGTTTCGATAAACAATCGTCACCAAAGCCCGTCTTTCCACTGTAGACTTGCCGAGTGTCACACAAAACTTGATGGTAATCCTTTGCTCAATCAAGCGCTGCATCGAGGCTTGCAGATTAGACGAAAACAAGGTTCACGAAAATGGTTGTCCTTACTCTCCGGACGGTCGGAGACGACTGAGCGACTGCGCATGCGTAAACTGACTCCTCCCTCCACCGATCCCCACCGCTCCGAGCGCTCTGGGACGTTATTCGCGTCACAGTAAAATCACTGACATTACTTTTCGGGCAAACAATGGCGCCGCCATCGATAAGGCATACTGGATAACCATTGCTTTCATGGGTATAAATCAACGCGTATTCGTCAGGCTACTTTAGTTCCCGGCGCATGGTTCTGCTAGATTTGGATCAGGAAAAGCCTTGGTTAAATAATTGTCCTCGATTGTCTTTAAGCCACAGTTATCCCTTTTAGACAAAGACTGTGGGTCATTTTTGATGTCGCAGATTTCGAGAATCTGGTCAGCTGCTTTTGTATTCTAATCTTGGCTCCAGCTAGACAAGCACCAACAATGAGTCCCTTTTGGAAGTCAATTAGATCTTCATTTTCTCCATGCTGATCAAGTTTCTAAGCGTACGCTTGAATCACATTACCTCAAACTAAGTTGCGTAAAAACGGATTAAAAATTCACAGATGTTTCTAATTCATTGTGATTGTGTGCTTGTGTGTGTGTGTGGTTGGGTCTTGCAAAAGCAAACTTAGTTCGTGTCTGCTCTGCAGTGTTGAGTGGGTTAAACGGTTTAGAGCAAGCGAGCAGGATTATGAGTTGGATTCCACCTTGTTTATCGGTCGAACCATATGTCACGGAGAATGAAGTGAATTGAAATTGATTTTGTTCCTATCGCCTAAATGTATTGACCTTTACATGATGAACCTTGCCCATCGTTATCGATCGACTTTCGATCGAATGCTGCTGCTGCTTGGCTTGCGTGCCATCTGAACATTTTGAAGCGTCTTCTTAAGATGAATGACCCCATTTTGTTGAGTGGCTTTTGGTGAAAAGCAAGTTTTCAAACTGAGAAAGCCGAAAAGGAAATGGATGGGAGTCTTAATAGATGGTTATTAAACATAGCTTGAGATGGTAAATAAAATTGAATGATCAAGTTGGAAAGCGAGATGGGGGTCGTATTTAAAACGATTTGACTTTCGATACAGTCGAAACGGGAATTTGATAATTGACTCGAGTCGAAGTGCTATCGACGTTCGCTCTTGAGAGAGATAGGTTTACGGTGCAGGTGTTTTTCTCGGAGGGTTTTGGCTGCTTATATCAATTTCGTGCAGAGTCTTTGATCGCTGTGGTTTATTACTCTCGCTCTAGCAAGAGCATGGGAGCATAGAAACCCTGAATTTTATGGAATAAGTTTGAAGTTTTTATGGAAATTGATAGATTTATTACGATGAGATAGAGAGGTGGCATTTAAACACCGGTGGCTTTTGTTTAATAACTACGAGTATATTTACGAGATAGTAAATAGATTTAAGAGGCATTTTTCCCACATAATACTTCTGGTGATTAATGATTACATATAGAAAATAGCAAAGAAAATAACTTCTCGTGGACTAGGACTCTGGTTCAATTCAAGGCCGTAGAATTTTATTTATTTTTCAGTATTCAGTGTTATTCTATCGTATGAGTACTAGTTTTATAGAGTAAAGAAATCCCTTTTCTGGTGCCACTACCGAGAAATTTTGCTTTCTGTCTCTTTTTATGCTTGAAGTTGGAATACGTAAAAAATTGCAATCCCCTAATATCTGACGGTGACTGTTTTAAGTTTTCAGTGATTCAATATGTCATTTATTAATGGTTTACTTGTTTGAACTGGGATGAGTTTTCAAATTAGTCATGTTGAGATGCTCATGAACGACCCTTCACCCGAAAGATTTTAAACAACTCTGAATGTACACGTACAATCTTTGAATGATATTTTATATGCTTAACAAGTAAGTAGGATAGCGAACCCTTCACCTCGAGTTTGCCTATCTGATTTTTTGTATGGTGTAATCAAGTATGTTTTTGTGTCCTTGTGTATAAACCAGGATTCGGTTATGACAATGTGGTTTGCGGTCACGAATGGACACGCCCGTTGGGTCATTTAAAATTATGAAGTAAATTTTGTGTGCCCCCTGGCGAATATTTGTAGAATATACATATTCTGGGCAACAGGGGGTGGAGGATATGCCAACAAACAAATTATAAACGTCCAGATAACCCAAAAAAACCGAAGAATTAATCGAGGGTGGTGTCCTCACCCTGTAACCAGCCAAATGGAATACATGCCAGGCTATTAGAACTGAGGCGCATAACGCCAAGAAAGAAGTTTGTTAGAGGTTTTGGGGAGTGTTAGGAGTCTTTTTTGAGGGGGGGGATATTTGAGGTGCATAGTGCCGAGAATGCTTCTTCCCTGTGTCTTCCAAAGTTTCTCAAGATGTCACGTCTGGACGTTACAATGCTCTATCCCCTCTTGCCCAGACCATTTATGTTCTACAAATATGCATCCCGGGCTTTGATTTTTACGAAAGAAATAGTCCGAGGTCTTGTTGATTCTTAGTTTTCCAGCGACCGCATTCTAGGGCTTTTGGAGTTCATTGTCCTTAAGTTCAGTCGCTAATTTGAATGGTGTCTCTAAGTTTCCTGTGCATGGTTGTTAGGATTGGTTGGCAGATTGCAGTCTTTCGATTCCCGAGTTAATGAAGTACTGCTTGTCAGCTTAATCTTTTGCTGGGCTGGAAGCACTGCAGTCGGGATTGGCTAGTCGAGTATGAATGTTTTTTATAGTCTTAAATGAAAAGGTTAACTGGGAATATGTATGAAAATTAATGGCTCTATTAGGTCAGAAGCTGGAAATGGTTCAATGATGTTGATTATTAGAGAGACCACAATGGTACAGACCTTTTTTTTTTGTCTTGTTTGCGGCCTATGACAGTCAATCTCAAGTTCAAAATTTCCTTTTTCATCATCTTACGCTCACCTGAACTCTATTTCTTGGAAATGCGATTATTATACAGGGTTATTCATAAGTCTGTAACACATTGCAAAAATTCATAACGAGTTAACTAAGCAACGGATCATAGTAAATCTTGCGGCAATAGAGGGGTAAATGCTTTAAGTTTTCTTTTAAAACAAAAATTCCGCGTGCATAGTTGCAAAAGGTGCTGCGTTAATGGTATGGCACCCCGTTGTATGTAAATAAATAAATAAATGTATTTGTAAATATATTTTTAAAGACATCGTTGGGTCTTGTATGGCAAACTGATAATTAATAATGGAGGTTTTACAAAAGCAATTCTTGAGAGAATAAATTTAATGGTCGATGCGTTTCTAAATTTCTTCATCGACTGGGCACAGATGTAAAGAAGACAAAGTAGTACAGTAGCAGGCGGAAACATTGACCAATCACGAATGAGCGGAACCGAATTAAAAAAAAAACAAACTAACTTTAAAACAATCATGTTTAGAGTTGACAAGTTTTGAAAGGTTATATAAGTATACATTCAGTTCAGGAGCGAAAAATTGGAGAAGCTCAATGTGGACCAGTCTTTAGTTTTTAGTCCTCGTCTGAGTTATTTCGACTGAAAGATTTCGACACGCATTCACGTTATCCAGTTCTCTATATAATACTGGGCCCTCTATAATAAAGTACACTCGAACGTAAATGAGCTTTTATGAGGGCCCACTTCAAATCCCTCTTTAGAAATTAAAGAGAAAAGGCGGCATCAGTCGAGTATCTTGCATCCGCTTCTTCTCGGTCTCACGAATGCTCTTGTTGTGCGGGCTCGAGTAGAGTTAAAAAATAAAAGGTGTCGAATGTTTAAAAAAAAATTAAGTAAATTGAGAATACTTTTATTATCATTGACGTTGGCGCGATTTGTACCCTTATCCGTGGAGCTAGCTGAATTCTTTTGTGAGATTTCTGGTCTTTTTTTTTTTTTTTCGGAGATGGAGAGAAATTGCGATAAAATTCCTAGTAAGGCGTTAACGGAATGGCATGGAAATCCCCTCTTTTGTAAAATAAAAGGAGAAAAACAGGACACGGATGGATGGAGGGTGGTTTGGCGAAAGGAAAACGGAACCGTTTGCTTGCTTGTTTTTATGTTTGTTTTTTTTTTCTATGTACATAACGTGTATATAAAAGCCCTTTCTTTTTCTTTTTTTTTCTCATGTGTGGGAGAGGGGGGTTACCGGAAGTTCATCATTTCTATCTGGACGAGTGAGGGATTTTGACGGCCCATGTTCGAGATCATATCTGCTTGATAGCGAAATCCGCGTTGCAGTAAATCGCACGAAGGTGACAATCCCAGGTCTCCAGCTATCGAGAATCCCCCGATGCAAGGCGCTCACGAACGGACTTTAGTGCGCCGCCCTGCGAAACGTGCCCGGATAAAAGAAGCTATTTGGCCTGTTGTTTTTTTTTTTCTTCCTTTTTTCTCTCTCTCTCTCTCTCTCTCTCTCTCTCCTTCTTTTATCCCACCCTGCTTTCCCTCCTCAGTTTTTTTTTTCTTCTTCATGCGCCATTTCTTTTTTTTCTTCATCCCAGAGTTCCCTTTATTTTTTCCTCCCTTGACCATCTGTTAGCCGCGCTTCTGTCTTAATTTTTTATTTTGAAAGAGTACAACGTTCTTTTAAAAATTAATAATAAAATTATATTTCTTATCTTGTCATTCTTTATTGTCATGGTTCCATTGATAATCTCTATCTCTCTCTCTCTCTCTGCTCTGCTGCTGTACCTGTTTTCTTCCCCTCTCCTTGTTTTGGCCGCGTCGTCGTCATTTACGCCTCGAGTGAAATCGGCCATTTCCGGACCCTTGTCTCGCACCCCCCTTCTTTCTCCTTCCGGTAGGCTGAAGCAACTGTTCTTCTAATTGATGATTAATCCTCAGTTGCCCCTACTTTTATCTTTGCGTGACCCAGGCGATGCTCACTGACAGCGGATTCGCGAACTTATTATCGTTCGGGGCACGTGCCATCTTCATCGCTCCTTTCTCTCTCGCAGCGTGAATCTCCCGCTGACGAAACAACCCCTCGAAAATCCTACCAACTACTCGCTCGTTTATTTAAAAAAAAAAGAACAACACAACCCCCGCCTACCCATGCATTTTTTTTTTCTCTTGGTGCTGATACACAACCTTTCATCAAGGCGTGTACGTTCGAGGACCCTTAACGACCAAAAAACACGCCCTGCAATCCTTTAATGTCGGAGGGTTTTTTTTTTTGAAACTCTGTTGGAACGGTTTTGTCTGTTTTTGGTTTTGATGGTTCCGATTGAATAAATTAGGCAAATTTTTTCAGTTTTCGAACAATGACTTTAAAAGGGGACAGGTTGTCTGATAATTTTTGAGGTCACTTTCCACTGGTGTATGCATCCTATTGGGCAGAAACTGGACAGAATGTAAGCCACTATCAGTCGAATTTAGAGACTGTGGTCTGAAAAGGGAATTTGAAGGGTTGTTTCCTGTTTATGGTGAAACGTAAAGGGATGGGTTGTTTCGAATTCTATTTTGGCCGAAAAATGGTTAAGCGATGTTAAGCGATGAGAAATGGCTTATTTTTGGAATCAGATTTTTTTTAATAATAAACTTTAATGATATGTGATATTTTTATAATCTATAATTTAATAAATCGCTCTAATTTATTTTTCTTTTTTTTTTTTGTAATCTTTAGGTAAGTCCCAATAAATTAAGACACAATTTGCAGACTGCCCGATTAGGTAGGACTCCGGTTAATATTACTTTTTAAAATTTTATAACCATACTTCTAGTTCTTCCATAACAGTTATTTAAAATAAGACTATACACGGAGTGTTGCTTCAAGTTTATGGTGACGAGACTCTAGGTCTGGAAACTTTCTCCACCACCTATTGTGCTCTGTGATGGGCCTTTCTCCTTTCTGAAAGAAGAGTAACCAGGGTCAGAAAGATTCAGTTTTTGAGTGCATTTTGACAGCAAACTTGAAAATGAAGAACAAAATGACAAATTTGATTGTTACAGAGCTTACGTGTGAAATTTCATGAGTCTCATACATTTCAAACTCTTGATACGACGTTTTAACATCGTCACCATAAATATGAAACAACCCTCCTTAAACGAACCGTCAAGTCGTAGCGGTTCTACAATTGACGGAGACAATTCGGATCTGTTGGGTAATGCCGCTATTGTTGCGATGGTCTCAACGATGATGTTAATAAGAGTTTGGAGGTGACGTGAAATTGGGTTTGTGAGCGCCACGAAATTCGTAGAGCCATGCATTATGGCAGGGGTCTCCAACCTACGGCCCGAGGGCAGGATGCAACCCGCTTAGCGATCTTTACTGGTCCCAAAACAAATTCAGAAGTATATTATTTAATATTCAACGGGGGGCAGAGAAGTAAATTAATGAGTTCTGGATTTAGGTGAATACTGAATCACCATAGGACAGTCAGTATTCGAGCCATTGGGGATGTGTAATTACTTAAAAATAACAGCATTTTCTTCAGAATGTGTTTTCTCCATTCGTGTGCCTAGTTTTTGTCTCATTGTATTCTTGTCAGTCTTTGGGGGTTGGAGAAGTAATTTTTCGTGAACGCGAAATGAGTCTTGTATGTCGCTTCGCTAATGCGAGCAACCACGGAAATAGCTTGGAAGAGGAGAAAGGAAACCGAGATGGAGTGACAAAAAAGGGCAGAGCATTTAGACTTCTTTACAGACAAGCTATATAAGGAGGAGGAGGAAATCGTTATCATCTGCTGTGGCGCTAATCTTAGTTTGTTGATGGTGGGTGGGGGTAGGGAGGGAAAGACGAGTGTCTTTGGAGTGTGAGATAGCTGTTGGGTCGTAAAATGTTCGGACCTTGTGCAATTTTCTCTTTTCCCTCCATTCTCTTTGTTTGACGTGAATTGCGTTTAATCTTCGAGAGAGATGAAAGTGCGTGTATGTGGGATCGATTAGGTAATAGAATGTGTAAAAGAGATCGGCTGTAATTGGGTATTATGTGGAATGGAGGATACAGTTTAAGATTTTTTTTTTGGTATAGTCGTTGCTGTATGTAAAGCTTTTTATTTCAGTTGAGCTGATGTAATTTACAAGATTTCTTTCGAAATTTGAATTTTGGGTTGGCCCTTTATTGATCAGTGATGAGTTGGGCTCTCGTCCAGGGCCATAAATGCGTGTCTTTATTTTGGTAGAATAACCGAGTACAGCTTTCGGCACTAGTCGTTGGGATCAATTCTGAGAGCATATAAGTACCATTATGTTGTTTTCACAAAGAACCTCACGCAACCCGAGCACGAACGCATTTAGACGCTGTTTTTCGATTTCTCTCATCACTTGCCGTTTATATCTGCTCACGGAGCAGCTCTTGATTTACTGGTTATTTTTTTGGGCTTAACGAGTTAAAATCTGTCGTTTATGAATTTATAGCTACTCCTTCGCTGAGGAACCTGGCTTGTTGAAGAATTCTAATTCTGCCAGGTAATGCGCTTGTTAAAATTTGAATACTTTCAAGAAGGACCTTTCTTGAAGTTGTCATTATTGCTTCGTGTAGTTTGCACAACTATCCATAATAAATCATAGTCTCTGTATTTTTTTTTGCACAACTGTATTTAAAACTGAGGCATTAATGTATGAACGCGTCCTACCTTTGTTTAGTTCCCTTGTTTTTTTGTTTTTTTTAACCTGTTGCAAAAAAATAATCTGTGGATCACTTTTTTTTCTTTATTTTGCATTATCATGATTGATTTGTTATTAATAAATGGCAATAATTTCTTATTTTATAGGCATGCGTGTTAAGTCATTTTCCCCCTATTTTTTATGGATCGCTGCGTTCAGGAAAATCGATGGCATATTGGCAGTAAAGCCGCCTTTCGGATTTTCTGGAGGAGCTTTTCATTCGAGCCTTGGAACCGTTGGAATAAAATATCAGCGCTAAATAAAAAATGCCAAATTTACTTTTAGAATTTTTGAAGCTCGTGCATATTTTTATAGTGTTTATTTTTATGTTTTAAATTAAATAACTCTTGGAAGGTGTAACGAGTAATTACATGAATTTAATATAGACATTTCAAAGTTACGTTAATGACAGTACTTAATTTTGAAGCTCGATCCCAGATATTGTACACATTAGATGAAGACAAATTTTGACATGTGGTCCACCGAACGAAGAATTAAACTTAATAAATATAAAACTCATACGATTAAAGTATCCAAATTAAACAGCATATTTAATTCTTTCAAGTTTTACAGATTTATTTACAAATTACAAACAGATTAGAAAAAAAGTAACAATTGTAGCAATAATGATACCAATATACAAACAAAAATGAATATTATATGAAATTCATATTAATCAAAATAAAATAAATTTTACTCAAAATTATACACAACAAAAAGCAGTCTTGATGGCGGATACAAAATACACACCTTTAAACCTGAACAGCATGCAGAACACAGAACACCCAGAACATTAGTACAACATATACTAAACTTAAGTCATGACTCGGAACGCAACTCCATGGTAGAGATCCGTCGACAAAAGATCGCCTATGATGCCCGAGGACGCGGGTTCGACCCCGGCCGAGCACGGCGAGGATTTTTTCAGGAAGAAAATCCTGAGAGCACGCACTTTTTTCGGAAGGGAAGTAAAGCCGTAGGTCCCGTGTAGTCGTTAAAGAACCCTTGCGAGGCAAAATTTACGGCCCCTGTAACACAGTCCTGAAATGACCATGGCAGTTGAAAAGGACGTTAATACCAAACAAACCAAACCGTCGACAAAAAAGGGTCGAACTTGAGTGAAGGAAATCTTTGGAGAAACTGAAGGGACAAGACCAGGTTATTAGCACTAAAAGCTACAGAAAACGTATTTGAGTGATGTAGCGTGCAGGAAATGCCGTATCGCAAAGGAAACGTCATATTCAGTTGCAAAATACTCACGCAGACTGACTATTTACAGACTTAGCCAGTAGCCAACATCATACATCAAAATTTAGCTAAAATTCATCAACACTCCATATAATAAATATGTATATTCCAGACAGTCTTAAAGAACACCACACAAAATTATATTTTGACAAAGCTTTAATCACTGGCAAGACTAACCCTCTTAACAAACCGGACATTACACTCGTAGATAAGCAAAACGAAGTGACCTACATAATTGATATTTCCAACCCCAATACACATAATTTACAAATGACAGATACAGATACAATCGCCTTATAAACAGATCTTGCACATGAAATAAAACGCTTATGGGGGGAGTTACCAGAGTACACATTGTTCCTGTCGTCCATTCTGCCATTGGAGTTATTCGTTACACAAAAGCCTCTCAAAACTGAATTTAAACCCACACTTATACAGAACCTTACAGAAAGCCACAATTCTAAATACTTGTCACGTAGTAAGGAAATTCCTATACCAAACATTAATACTACCACAATCATGTCATTTCCCCCTTCCTTGCATTTGAGCTTCCTAACCTAACCACTCTTGGGTCCGTTTCTGGGTTAGCTTCCAGGCTTGATCCGAGTTTGGTTTTTCCAAAACAACAACAACAATAATAATAATAATAATAATAATAATAATAATAATAATATTATTATTAACAGTGAAAATCCGTTTAAATTTAAGAATATGTAGAAATTAAAGTAGTTTTGATTAAGTCCGTACCAACTGGGCCACCGCGGACGCTGGCACGGCAAGTTGCATGCCCTATCATTGGACTTCTTCTTTTAATACTCTTTAGAAACAATTTGGAGACGCCCAGTTGGCAGAGGACGAGCTCGAATCTAGGTCGCGGAATTTTTCCCTTAACATTCTGGGAGCTTGGAAATGTTCAATTGTAGTTTTCCAAGCAATCTGAAGCTAAGGGAATCTAAGCCTTTTTATGGTTTTTGACAAGGCATCAAGTCGAGGTGTTTGTCTGTTAGAACAATTGTAAATTTCCCTTTAGTTCTCCTTGACCCTCGGTTGGGTATTTTAGAAGAAGGAAAATAAAATTATTTTTTATTAACTAATAAATACAAACTGGATGAATCTATTAAACTTGAATAAAGAATGGACACGGATTTTAGAATGATCAGGATATGGATGAGAACAGCTTGCTCGTTCTAAATAGATTAGACTCCCATCTGGGCGTATCCAATATACGGTGATCTTAATACCCTTTGCCTGCACAAATGGGAATAGCTCGCTCTCGAAGAAATAGGGGTACTCCAATCTATTTGCAATACATGATGTCTAGCTTATGTTCTGAATGAGTATTTAGAGCAATGAATAAGTGTAAATTGTTTAGACGGTTTATTTTCGAGCTTAGCTACGTTACACATCGCTAACAATCTCTGTTGAACAGGTGCAATCTGTTTTTGAAGGCCAGGTGATTTCGAAAAGGTTGTGGCCATATCGCTTTCCTGAATTCCTCAGAGAGGTTTTATACTAATACCCCTTTACGTTGGAAGATTTAAAAGCAAACAACAGGATTTCTGAATACGTGTTTACTTAGTACACGCAGCCTCAAATACGTATCGTAGAATTCAGTTTTTTAAAGGGGTGGAAAAAGATAGGACACATATGAATTCGGCTATTAAACATAAAGAATGAGAACATTTAACAAAATTTTGTAAAAGTGAGTTCATTATATGCCGAGATCTTATTTTGCTATACAGTAAAACCCCGTTACAACGTACCTCACTTTAATGTACATTTCAGAATAACGTACAAATTTCCAATCCCCGTCCCAAACGTAGGTATTTTAATGCTAAAAAGTTTCAGAATAACGTACCTCACTTTAACGTACATTTTAGAATAACGTACTAATTTTACATCCCCTTGGTTAAATTATCCCTTCAGTACAACGTACATCGTTCACATGTCTTGCACTGATTGGTCAATGCAGCCCATGCGAAAGTTGCAAATGGGCCAATGGGATAATTAAGCCCAGTTCACATTTCATTGATTGGTCAGTATAGCATACGCAAGCCCGGAAATCTCTGCATGCTACTCAGTCTAGCATGTTCGATTGTTGATTGTCGCATGCTACTCAGTCGGGATCCAATTTGTGCTGCAATTAGATTAGAGACAAAAGCAAAATGAAATTCATAGCGATCAGTAAGACAAAGACGAAGATGAAAATGGCCATTTAGAACCAGAGGTAACGCCTGTCTCAACTTTGGTAGCAATGGAGGTTTTAAAAAGCTTACGAAACTATTTTGCACAGCATAGCGGTGCACCAGAACATTTAACTTCACAATGTCAGATATGGAGGACTTTTTGGGGAGGCAAGTTATAGAAAGAAAGCAGACGGCCATTACAGATTTTTTTTTAAAAAATTTCAGGATAACGTACACCTCAGAATAACGTACAAATTTCCAGGTCCCTTGAAGTACGTTGTAACGGGGTTTTACTGTACCTGCAAAAAAAAATTTAATATACAGGTTGGCTATTGGGATATAGCACGATGTTGAAAGCACGAACTTTTTCATGTCTTTACTAATAAAGAGCGTTGTTCTCGATTGTTTTTTTTAAATATGTGAGAGTTGAATTCACTCTAAGAGGATATTAAGAGGAAAGTGCTTTAATAGAAGTAAGTTTTTTTGTTTTTTTGTTTTAAAAATGAAATTGATTAAAGCGGTCGTCAAAAAAAAAAAGGGCCGTCACGACATGGAGTCGAGGGGGCGGTTTTGTAGCGTGCCAAAGTGTTTTGTGTGTCTCTGCCCCGCACAAAATAGTTCTCAATTTGTGCAGAAAGGAAAGGAAATAATTAGACTTAATAATCTCTGGAGCGTAAAATGATTTATGGAGACAAGAGCAGGACGAACGGAGTTGTTGCTGCCGGTGCTGCTGCTCCTCATGTGGGGATGAGAATCCGACGCCCTTGATTTATCATGTTAATTAAGTTCATTTTCATTACGACAAAAAGGATTCTCGATTTTTGAGCAATATGTTAGCACTCCCCCGACTTTATTTCACTCTCTCTTTATTTTAATTGGAAGTTTTGTCCTTCTCTTGGCTTTGAGTTAGTAAGTTATAGTCCTAACTCCTACTCCATGAACCGAAATTTTAGTTTTTTTGTTTCCCTAAATGAAAGGCGTTCAAGAATTTCTTTTTAATAAAGTTTACTTTTTCTAAGAATATGAAAGTTATTAGTTTTGAAAGGCGGGTCCATTATCGAATTCGCTAACCCCAATGAGTCAATATTTTTTATTTCATCATTTATTCCTTCGCATTAGTCGGAGCTTTAGCTAAAGTTACTTAATAAAAGTGCACGCTTAGTCTGTACCTTTACTCGTCCGGCCGCCGTTTGCACGATTTACTTGAAAACTATCAACTCTTTTCAAATTGGTTTTCAACAATATGAGTTTTCAAGTTGGTCTTAGCTCGGCTGTATCAACTTTTCAAGTATTTTCGTAGAGTTCTTTAACTCGGTTGCATGTGCTCTAATAAGTGACCGTTAAGGATACCAAAATTTGATATATGATACATCTATCGATTCGTGTTTGAACTAAGTTATTTTGTTTATTATTTAAGCATTCTTGACATGGGCTTGGAGCACGCGTTCGTTTTTCTCTATCAATAGACGGAAAAATTCAGTTTGCCCGATAAAGCTATCAGGTATTAACAATGAAACTAAAAATGAAATTAAAAATTTTGTACAGATGTGTAGGTATTATTTCGTTTTTACAAGACTTCGAACTTTTTTATCATGCAGTTGGAGTATACTCCTTTAATTATAATTATCGGCCTCAGTGGCTCAGTAGTTGCATGATCGCCTCTGATGCCCGAGGACGCGGGTTCGACCCCGGCCGAGGACAACGAGGATTTTTTCAGGGGGAAAATCCTGAGACCACGCACTTCTTCGGAAGGGAAGTAAAGCCGTTGGTCCCGTGTAGTCGCTTGCCGGCTGCACGTTAAAGACCCCTTGCGAGGCAAAATTTGCGGCCCCTATAACGCTGTCCTGAAATGACCATGGCAGTTAAAAAGGACGTTAATACCAAACAAACCAACCAACCGACACTCCTTTAATTACGAGTTGATTTCGTTGATTGTTTACTAGAAACTTTTTGAATCGATTTAACAAAATTATCTACTAATTGAATGGTTGAGAACCATAGTGGGCTAACTCCGTCTAAAATGGAAAACCAGCTGAGGCTTATTACTTTCGATTTTAGACGTTTTGCGAATATCTAGAAAAATACTTGATGAATTATCCTGAAACTTCAGGGGTATAAAGATCATGTTAAGTCTCGTATTTCAGCGAAGGTTTTGTCCCAAGTCAAATAGGGACCAGTAACAAATTGAACAAAAAAAAAATGTTTGGGATTACCCTGTAAAAAAATGATTGAAATGCTTTGTAGTTGTAGCATATGCTTATGCGGATTCTTTTGCTTATCTATATTTAGTTGTATAAGAATAGCTCCGTGAATAGCACGTATATTCATGGAAGTATAAAGGTTTCTTTAAAAAGCTTGATAAATAACAGTAGAGACAACACCCTGCAATCAGAATATAAAAATATTAAATATTTTATTGAAATATGAGCGTTTTTACTAAATGTTTAACTGCGCATGCGCAAGCGTTACCGAAATGTCTTTTGCATAATTTAGTAGCCAAATGTATAGAGCTACTCTTATAAAAATCCCAAGCAAATGTCGTGAAAATTCAGAAAGATATCGTCGATAAAGGGTTTTCTCCAAATTAATATTTTTGCACCGGACACTAATACCAACTTTTCCTTAAGCGGATAAGTTAATATGCCTATATGAAGTCAATATGTCTTCATATCAGCGTAAGGAGAACTTGTTGAAACAGGTGTCCGGTCCAAAAATAAAATTTGGAGAAAACCCCCTTATAGTTTTTACTTTTTTTTTGAGCAAATGAAATTCAACTCATTCTATTGACAACATCTTTCCGAATTTTTTGATATTTGCTTGGGATTTTTATAAGAGTAGCTCTATACATTTGGCTAATAAATGATGCAAAAGACATTTTGGTAGCGATTGCGCATGCGCAGTTAAACATTTTTTTTTAGTAAAAATGCTCATATTTCATCAAATATTTTATTTTTATGTTCTGATTACAGGGTGTTGTCTCTACTGTAATTTCTGTAATTTGTCAAGTTTCCTGAAAATGGCGTTGTATTTGGTTGAAAAGCCTGCATGTTATATTTAAAAAAAATAAATAAAAAATAAAAATCGACATTTTTTTTTTCGTTAGTTTTTTTATTTTTTTATTTTTTATTTTTTAAAGAAGCCTTTCTATCTCCATGAATATACGCGCTATTCTCCTTATACAAATGAACACAAATAAGCAAGCCTCTTAAGCACATGCTATAGCTATAGCGCATTTCAAGCATTAATTTTTACAGGGTAATTCCAAACATTATTTTTTGTTCTATTTGTTGCTGGTCCCCTATTTGCCTTCGGGATAAAACCTTCGCTAAAATGAGGTGAAACATGCTCTTTACACCCCAGAAGTTTCAGGATAATTCATCAAATAGTTTTCTAGATATTCGACAAAACATCTAAAATCGCATATTTGCTAAAATTTTAACCTTTATTTGCTCAATTGTTAAAAAAATAGCACTTGGCTTTTTTTCCACTGTTCAATTGTTACCTTAATTGACATGTATAATAATAGGTGATGTGTAACTCGATCTCTGCAGCCGCGTATTGTTGTTCGCATCTTTTGTTTACCAATGCTAATATTACCTAAACTGTTGGGCCTATTGTTGTGAATGCTACTTCTTATTAAGCGTTTTGTTAACAATAGTTAATTGCTGTTATCAGTTGTTAGCGAGTTCTATGCATGTTGTGCGTCCCATTGAAACTCTTAATGTTGAGAACCTTAAAAATGAACATGAGAAGTATGGAGCTACGATAAATATTCAATAAAATTATAATAAGACGCCACCTGATGAAATATAATTTTGAGTTTGCAGTTCTTTTTTTTATATACTGCCATGCGCACTATGCGCATTTGATCTATTTCAATGATTCATATTACGAAATCTACATAGTTGCACTTTGTTACCGTAAAGCAGTTTGTTTAACTGGAATTGTCTTGTATATTAATGCTAACGCTGCGCATTAAACTAGACCTAAATGTGGAAGGAATTAAGCGAATTTTCATTGTTTAGCTAAAATTTAAGTTCTCAATTTTGATACTTCTGCTTCGTCAAGTTTCTTCTTGGAATGTTTGCAAAATTTTATTATTAATAATTTTGTAAATAAGATGTTTGTATCGACTCTTGAAGTGGAATTTATTTTAGAATTCGTTATTATCTTTTGGTTGTAGTATTCGCTTTAATCGATATTTATCTTGAGGTTGAAATTCGCGTTAATTAAGGTTACGTAAGAATTAATTACGAAGTTTGAAAAGATGGCAATAAGCGGATAGACAAGAATGATGGCGTTAAAAAATTAATTCGATGAACAACTCCCTAGAGGGAAATTGGTGCTAGATGTCAATTTGGGGTATAGAAACGTGCTCGAATGTTTTGCTGAAGAGAATTTAGAAATAAACCGAGCTTAGCCTGATTGTGAAGTCGTCGTCTGCAGATTTGCAGGATATTTACTGGCTCCACTTTGTCGGCTGAATGGTAGTCGGGATAGAATTAGGAGATAAACGGAGAGCCATTTTTTATGGAGAATTTAGATTACCTTTTGAGTAGTGAAGCTTTTAATTTTTAATTGTATCGAGCTTTACATAGTTAGAAGGAAGGATTTAACCAATTTATTAGGCATACTACCGAATATTGTTTGGACCTCCCTTTAGCCGCTATTACTACTCGGAAACATTCTTCAGGTGTTGACCTCATTCTCCGATGATGGCAACTTGGGAACTCGACAGATTAAAGAGTTGATAATTTCGAAAGCAGATGGCTGAGGCGACCTAGAGCTTTACGGCATAGGGTTGAAAACGGTCGGCAACAATGTTCAGTTAGAATATTTGTTTTATGGGGATCAGTGGACTTATGGTTTACCACGATAAGATCAATCCTTCACTGTACTCTAAGAAGCCCACTGTTTCTGCGGCGTTCACAGACCGGTCTTTGTTTTTCCTTGAAATTGAGTGGTATTCGTAAGAGCCGTCAGCTGTGAAGAAGTATTCTGTTTGGTATCCGCCTGGTGGCTGTTATTTGACGTATAGTTGTGTGTCTGTTTGATTTTACTTCAATGCTTACTTTTTGTGGGTTCATGTGATAGAGCTCTTTTAGTCCAGGGGCCTCCTCCTAGCTAGATTCTTTTTGGTTTCTGCCATTCTCGATGCTTTCTAGAAACCATTGTTGGCGAAAATTCCAACAGCGTTGACGATTTCGAAGCTGCTGGATCTTGTCCGTCTTTCCCTAACTACTTATGCTTCTCTTGGAAGTCGCTCAGTTCCTTCAATCGCCAACTTACGCAAAGTATTCAGAATAAGCGATGATATATTCAAATGCAAATGAGTCCCTCTCACTGGATTAATCAACCTTCTTTCGAGATGGTGTGCCTAATTTATTTGGCCTCGGTATCTGGATAAAAAAAAGTTCCAGCATAGAGAATCCTTCTTCAAATTTGAGCAATTTATAAAAGGATCAAAAGATGCAGTATATTTGAATACATGGTATAGAGGATCAAAATTATTGAAAGCGCCTCCCTTCCCTCCTATTTCTGTTTAAAGCTGTGTACTGATAGGACACAAAATTAAGCAATAATTCTTCCCTTTGTTCACTGTATCGAACACCCGCTCTAAAAAAAACTCAGTGCTTCGGTACTGCTGGTGAAGAATGGAGAGAGAAAGAGAAAGAAGAATGTATTTTGAAGTTTTAAAGAAAAAGAAGAGTAAGAGTTCCCGTCGGCATGGGAACTCAGCACCTTCAACGCAGACGGTGATTTATATCCGAAAGAATGGTGGACAGCAGTTGGAGAAATGGAGAACCCCACCACCACCTCCCTGTGTCTCTAGATTTAGAGAAGACAAAGCCGGAAGAGGAGGTAGCCCCCAGTGCGTGTTTTTTGGGTTTTTTTTTTATTTTGAAGAGTATGTGAGATTGGTATATGAGAAAGATATCCAGAGCTTTTTTCCCCCGCTCAATTTTTTTCTATAGGAAGGAAGGCGAAGGATTGTGTAGTAGTAGTAATGTTTGTGTCTTGCGTAGTGGAGGGAGGATCGGCTCCAGCGGATAGTTAATTTCAGAACTGGAGACCGAAGACTTTTCCATTAAAGTTTTTGGGAAAAAGGAAATAGAAAATGGAAAAATAATGAAAGGAAAGAACAGTCGCGCCTCCTCCTATGGAAAATGATCACAATGGTGGTAGTGAGCTGGTGGTGAAGGAGAATTTTTCGGCAGCGGCGGCGGAAAAAACCAATAGGTTGGGAGAAATGGAATGGAACAATGAACTTATCGCCAACATTGTGTTTTCTTTCCAAATTGGCGTTGATAAAGGGACGGGGAAAAAAAATCTTCTCCTCCAAAGTGTTACAAAATGGGCTTCGATTTTTTTTTCTTCTTCCTTCTCCTACAGACGCGTCTCTTTTTATCTTAGTAATTCCCCCCTCCCCTCCATCTTCTTTTTCTTTTAATAAATCACTTTACTTCTTCTTCGTTTCCCCATCTCTCTAATTGCATTACTCTAAATAAATTTATGCTAATTACCTTATAGACGAATAAATTTTCTTCTGTAGAAGGCGGATGAGGCCTCCTTTTCATTCAATTTACAACTGACGAAGTCGTCCCCCTTCCCCTTTCTCTTGAAAAGTACTTTTCCGAGATTAATGACGGAGGTGGTTCCGTTTTAGGTCAACATAAGCTTTGGAGAGCACGAAACTGCTTTGTTTTGTATGGAAGGACGCTTAAGTTTTAATGCCGTTTTTTTTTTCTCTAAGAATGACAGTGTTTGTTCTAGGCGCATTAAATATATTAGGGCTAGGTGAATAAAATTAAGGGGGGACACGAAAAAGAGGTAACGAAGGGGTTTTGTATGTTTGTGTGTGTATATAAAAGATAAAAACTAATGCCGCAACAATTCATTCGTGATTTATTATTATTATTGTTTGCCGTGAAAATGGTTTCTGGAAGTTTTTTTATTTCTTTCTTTTATTTTTGTTCTGTTTTGTGTTCTGTTTTATATTTTGTTTTTGGTGAGGGGGATGTTTTGGGGGGTACGCAAACTTTTAGCATGATATGCTGCGACGGATGAGCTTATCGTGAGGAATGGAATAATTACGACTCACAGTTCACTCTCCCTTTGGCGATGGCGAAGGAGAGAGAAAGAGAGAGCGAGGCTATTGCGCATGCGTCTGCTAACTTTAATTAGTCGGCGCCGTGTTTTGTCGCGCCATTGCATGCCTGCAGGACTAACAATTGTCTTTTCCCTTCATGCAAAATGTATTAATGATAATATTCTGTCTCCCTTCACACACATATACACACGCACAGTACACACACATTCCCGCGCGCACGCACGCACACACACACACACACACACACACACACACACACACATACACACACACGATCTTTCTAGCATTTTTTTTTGCTTTCTAAAATACTTTTTCGCTTCTTGTGTTTTGAATAGATGAGAGAGATGGTATCAGGGCTGGGGGAAGAGTAATTTTTATTCATCTCCTCCTTTTGTCGTATTTTATTCGATCTCGTTTTCATTTTTTTTTTTTTTTTTTTTCTTTTTTTTTTTTTTTTCCTCTGCTATTGTTCTTGTTGGCGCATTTGTCATGTGTTTTTTCCACTGTTTTGTTTTCCAATATGCAAAAGTTCGCATCGTCGGTGTTGGAAGGATTCGGATGAAGAGAGCCGCCCGTCGGCGAGTTGAGTGAGGCGGTGAAGCTGCACTGTTGAAGCGGCGTTGCAGAAGAAATGATTCTTTCACATGAATTGAGGATGAGACTGAGACATATGCACAGACTAATTTTTTTTAGACTTTTTTATGTAGGTGACAGCAGTATTGTTCGTTTTTAGAATGCACATTCATGTATAGCGTATGTAAAGTACAAGTGTTTAATTTGATAGGGAAGTGTTCTATTTTGTTTTGGTAGATGTTGAAATGAAAGTATGAAGGAAACAAAGATGGAAAAAAATTAACAATCAATAAGATCCCAATAAGTGCCCATTTCCATTTTTTTCCTTCCGTGATTGCTTTCTGAGTCTGTTGTAGATGATTAGCAAGGTGCGTAAAGAAAGTATAGACACACTTTCCAAAATGCATTGTTTATTAACCGACAACGCTCTCATTAGCTTAAATAAGTTAAATATGCGATTGGGCATAGTTTCTATTAACTTCTATAAATATTCTAACGTTTTCTCCCAACAATCATAAATAGTTAATTTTAACTCATTAATTATTAGCATATACAAATTTGGTTAATGCAGCCCAGAAGTTCTCCGTAGGATTCTTATCAGGACTTCTAGAAGGCCAATCCAAAACCTTGATTTTTTCTCTTTTAAATCGTTGTTTTGTTGCTTTTGATACATGGCATGGGGCATTGTCTTGTTGATAACACAATTCACCTCCTCCAATGAGTGGGCCAAATGGGATGAGATGAGCATATAGCATCTGATGATAGAGCTTTGAATCCATTCGTTGGTTTATCATCAATGTCAGTTTTTCCTTTATAAACAAATGCTGCCCACACCATGACTCCACCACCTCCTGCTTGCCTGCTGAAAAAATCAGGTTTCTCCGTTCTTATTTCTCCAGAAATGCCTGTTTCCATCGGGGCCGTCCAAATTAAACCTTTTTTCATCCGAGAACACAATTCTTTCCATTGATCTTTCCATGTCATCACTCCTTTTGCCCATTCCTTGTGCACTGGAGTTTATTTTGGCTTTGCCTTCGGTTTTACCTATCCAGCGTTATCATTGGTGCATAAGCACTTTGCCACTGTAGTGTGTGATACAGGGGTGCTTAACTCTTGAGCAATGCTTCGGGTTGACATCTGTTTTTTGGTGGCAAGATGGAAAATGCGGCGCTTAGCTCTTGTGGATAACACAGGTTTTCGCCTAGTCCGTTTTTCTTGTCTATACTGGTCTCCTTTTTTTCAACACATTACGAACTGCACTCTTGGATCGGTTGAGTGCTGCAGCAATATCTCTGTTGGATTTTCCCTGCCCATGGTATAAGTACACTTTTCGAATTCCTTTTAATTGACTACCTTGTTTAGCTTTCTGTTCATCTAGTAAGTTTATATGGCTTGTTTGAGTGCTTTCTTGCCCTCGAATAATTGAATGGAATAATCTATGGTGTGTCGATTATTACTTGTTTTTGAAGATGTCAATAAATGTTTTACACTTGCAAAACATCGAACTAGAGTTTTTTGCGTATTTGTAATTCTTTTGCATGATTGGTGTTTCTTTTGGTTGATTATTATGTCATGGTTAATTTTTTATTTTAAACCATCCAGCATTTTGGGAAGTGTCTATATTTTCTTTACGCAGCTTAGTTTCATTTTTTTTTTTCATTTTTCCATCCAAGTTCTCTTATGCCATTTACTAGTGTTTTCCAGTTTCTTTTCTTTGGCAACACATGAACTTTATTTATATCAGAACAGATACAAGAAGATCAAGGATCAGAATAAAATATATTAATTATGAATTCATCAAAAAAAAAAGATTTCGACAAAAAAGCTTTTAGAGCCTAAGCTCCCCCAAAGTTTGACGATGAATTTGGATATCAATTAACGATGCGTGTCAAGGCAATGAAGATATTTTTTCAACAAAACTGAGAGGACAGCACTTAACATTGCCAGCAAAATGAACAGCTGAGGACCTGCCAGAAACTTATGACCCATCCCACTGATTGGAAATATTAGTACAGATTATTGATATAGTTTGGATTGATATGTACAGTCTTTAGGTATTAGTAAAATGTCTCCGAATCAGTGGAGATTCGCTGTACCATTCCAAACGCAACACCTGCAGACAAATGGCGATTAAATGAGGATTATATTGTTAACGGTTGTTGTAATTACAGTTTTAAAATATTTAAATTAGAGCAACATGTAACTGAGTGTTGCCTCGTGGCTATGTGAATGACTTTAGATATTGCATTATATAAGATTTAATGAAGTGAAATATTTATATATTAATATAAAGTACATTTAATAATATTTAATATTTATAAATATGGAAATGATCGTTGACTACGATAAGTAGTCACATGTCTCCTAGTCAATCGCGCCGGTATTGATCCGGAGACAATATAATTAATTTCAATATCATAATTAATCGCAATTCAACTTTAAATATTCATCTAATGCATATCATAACGTAATTGGTTTAGAGTAATTCGAAAGAAATGAAATTTTACATCTTTGATGCGCAGGCGCTGTTATGCTCTGTTTAGGGCAAAACGGAAGCGTCTAAGCATAAATTTTCAGTTTTCCTATTCCTTGAAACCTTAAACTTTGTTCTGTAAAAACTAGTTACTTCGTACTAACCAAGCAACGTAGTTTTTGTTCATTGAGAATCTCCTTGTATTTGATCAACTGATAGTATGAGGAGCCTTATAACTATTTTCTCGGTAGGGTGGAGCAATTTATCACTTTTAAAATATGCTTTACAAGCAGTACTGTTTTTTCGGCTTACATTGAACTCTCGACCCTATTCGATTTAATACAATGTCATTGGCGTTTATGTTTTGTAATGGGAAAGTAGCAATAAATCTTCAAAAAAAGGCAACGTTGACAAGTGTATTATATCTAGAAACATTGTCGTTTAACGGGTTATCGCCACTCTTTTTTTTATCGTAAAATGGGTATGGTATTCATAAACGACATATAAATCTTGATTTGTTTTATTGTATTTTATATTAACCCTCCCTTTTCCCCTCCTCACTCTTTTCATCGCGTCAGACCAAGAGAGCCCCCTCGGTTCATTGCCTTTGAACAAAACGTTGGCAGCTAGTTATGTAGTGAGATTATTCTGCCGACGTATTTTCCTCGTGTATTGATTTAACATTTGGACTTTGTAATGAAAAATCAACAAAGGATAAATCTCTATCATCATTTGGAACGAGTAAGGGTATGGTGCGTTTTTGGGGGAGGAGGAAGTGTTAAGGGAGGGGATGGGACGAGGGGGGGGGGGGCTTTTTTTTTTCTTTCTTTGTTTTCTTTTTTTTTTTAGTCGTTATGATGATCATCATGGCGAGTTGGTTCTTTTTATTAAGCAACGAGGAATTATTGTTTGTTTCCATTGTTCTTTTTCGGTCGCGTAAAAGCGTCGAAGTGTAAAGTTGTGTTGACAGAATGCTTGTTTACTAAATTCTTGAGCTGATAACAGCGGAGTCTAATTGCCATTCGAACGGGAGGAGAAATTGGATTGGGGCCGTGCGTTGTCTGTTGCTGGCTGCCTCTTCCAAGAACAAGAGAGAAAATTGAATTTCCCTCACCAACTCCTCCTCCTCGTCTCTCACATTGCCAGTGTTAATTTTTTTTATTTATTTATTTAGAAGAGAGATAGAGTGGGGAGGTCCATGTTTGTTGTAAAAGAGAAGCTCTGCTATTTTTATTTTTATCTCGTCATGGACACTCGTACTACTGTTAATTATCCACTGAAAGGAATATCTTAATGAATTTTAATTTGAGAAAGGGTAGACGGGGTGATGAGTTCTCTTTTCTGGTGGATTGAGGAGGTTAGTTAAGGATGGGGGCTGTCTGCTCCTCTTTACTCGCGCTTCTCTCTTTTTGCATGGAAGAACTTAGCGTGAGTTCGAATGCACTTTATTTGGTCTCGTTTCGGATTGGATTGGGCTCAGTGCTCGAGTGAAACCCCCTTTCCTTCCCTTTATACCCCCACCTTTTGCAGTACGCGGAACGCATCGGAAATTTTTTCCTTCCAAGGTTTTTTTTTTTTTTTTCTTTTTTCTTTTTTCTTTAAACTTATCTCTCCAGTTTTCTTTTCCCGAGTTTCTCTTCTCCTTTCGCAAGTTTTCTTCGCCGTGCGGCGCCTCAATCTGTCTGTGTTATTTTAATTGCCTCGCTGAAGTCTACAGCCTCCCTCCCCCCGTAGCTTTTTTACAATTTTTTTTTTATCTTAGTCCTGCGCCAGTTAATTAGGAATGCATTTGGCAAATCGCCTGTAAACGAAGAATATACTTTAATTGAAAACGATACGTACATGCCTTCAACATCATGGCAACTGATTTTTTTTTTAAATTTCCTTTCTCCGTTTTTTAATTCCTGTAAAGGAATCCTCTTTCAAGAAAGTATAATGCAGGGTAGCCATAGAGTAGGGTAGGGTCACGATAAAATTTATAAAAGAAATTTTTTTTATTTCAACTTTTTAAATGAAATAGCATATTAAAGGGGGGCAGGAGAGCACAAGCTAAGGATTATGCAGTTTTTCGATAGGTGTCATTCGATAAAGCAACACAGAAATGATTATAATAATGGTAATTGTTGCATGAAACGATTATTATTATTATTATTGATCCAAGTTCATGAGGTTCAAAAGTTTGAAGACACTAGGTCTAAAACAAATTACGTGTCCTCTTTGGTATGAAGATTGGACACAGAATGACGTTTCGGGAAGAGATTATCCTTTGTCAAAGCAAAATAACACTAAATAAAGATAGCCCCTATCCGAAACGTCAGCTTTTTACAGGGTCTTAACCACTCTGTCTCCAATTTAGATTTATTCTAGGGTTTTGTGTCTCGTCCTTCTTTCTTCTACATACATCATTTGGTCTCGTCCTTCTTTCTAATAGAAATAAAAACACTCCTTACTGGGCTCATTTGTGATTCACGTTGGTGCCGTGCACGTTGCTCAACCGTGCACTTGAGTTCCGTGGTACTATGATAGGATGATTCCTATGCAACAAATCTATATGGAATATTGCTATCAGTTTGTAAATGCCCCGTTCAACTGTAAGTGACATCACTGTCGAGTGAAAATCTCGAGGATAACGTCTGTGAAACCTCTAAGTGGTTGGATAGAGAAAATGACATAACAAACGATCGTTGATTGCTCGCATGTGTGACACAATTGTTAGCCTTAAGCTGAAACAATTGTTACAGGATTCCAACGACCGTTTCCTGTACTGCCGGGAACTATCACCATTCCCCGGGAACTGAAGACCTTGGTCATGTTGCTGCTCACAACCATCGTTTAGAAACTGGACCTTGGAGCAGATCTTATGGAGTCTCGATACACACACTAGCAGTCAGGTGGTCGAGAGTGATTGAAACAATTTTATACTGCGAACACTGTAATAGTAGTTTGAGCAAGAAAGCTCAACATGCAATGCTCCTTGTTACAAAGCAAGGTCCGTGCAAGAATGGTGTGAGGAGACGGGGACTGGATGGAGGTGTGTGGGATGAATTAGAGCGATGATTGTTACCGCTAGGCCACTTGTCCAACTCATTAACGTTCTTGGGGGAAGACAAGATGAGTATTCCTGAAGCTGTCTCCAAAGATCCTAGTGGATGTCTTCCTCAGAGAGTAGGGGCCATAATAAATGCTAAGGAACATAGTTCAACATTTTTTTTTGAAGGTGATTACAGTATAAAAGTGTCCGGAAATTTCGATCACGCATTGTCTAATTCAAACATTTAATGTTTGCTGGATTTAGTTTCCTGATTGACTGTTAATTTCTTTTGATATGTAAGCCAGGGAGACAGATCTGTATTGCATCTTTTAACTAATGAATTAATTAACCCCGCATTGTCGAAGTTATAACTTTCTCATTAATTCAATTTTCGATCAGAATCGATCATTATTCTCGCAGTTGCTTTAATAATGCACAGTTGCTAAGCAAACTCATATCCTCTACAGTTGTTGTTTTAGATTACACAAGTGTATACGTATCCAATATTTGTTTCTGTTTATTTGTTTGTCGCTATGCAAATGAACTCCTTTGCCTTGGCATAATGGGCCGGCTTCTCTCAGATTTCCCCGCTGTTTTGTGTTTTCCTGTAAAAGCGGAATTTCGTGAAGAAAAGTTTTTGGAACCAGTTAGGCTGGAATACAAATTTCGATCATTGCATTGTTCATCCGTCATTATGTTCTCGTTGCCAGTCCCTCATTTGGAGTTGGCATTGCTAATTGCATTGCTGAAGAATTGGCCCAAGCGCTTGTTTTATCATCGTGTAAGTCGATTGAGAACAAGGGCGCGGCAGGGGGAAGGAAGGAAGTGTCCGCTGTGTCCGCCTCGTAAGGAGGGTGTGGGAGAAAAAATAAATAGCAATGGGGGTGGTGAGAGAACTGCCAGTGATTGTTCACTTCGTTCGCATTTGGACGGGTCGGTTAATCAAGTGGAGCCACTTGACTTCTCTCTCGTGGTGGTGGCGGCATTTTGTTTTTTTGTTTTTTTTTTGGTTTGTTTGTGTTTTCTTTTTTGGCTTCTGTCCTGTATGTTTTACTCTAGTGGCTAATTACGCCTCTTCAGGCTAAAACGGATATATTAGCGGAGAAACTGGGTGGAGCTGGGGCGTGTTATCGTTTTTATGTTGTGGAAAGGTGAATTTGATTTTAAATGGATTGCTCGTAAGGAAAGACGAATAACAGATTTTATTGAGCGTAATTAGCATTTGAGATATTATACCATCGTGTTCGGTCTTAAATCAAACTTGAAGACGTTAATAATGAGATTTTTTTTTAATTAAAATAAGTTCTTGTTAATGACAAAAGAGGGCGCTGATAGGTAATTATCGCTGAAGAGTCTTTATGGGACGACTTCTTATCAGAGTCGATTCAATCTTCGCAATGGGCAATTTAGGAAAAACTGAAATTTTTCAGATCCCCCTCTCCCCAACTTTTCCAAATACGAGATGGCGTTTTTAGAAATTTTGTGTTTTTTAAAACTTCCACTTTTGGTTGCAACCCATAAGTTACAGGCACTAAATATTCAAGGCCTCTAGTAAGTTAATGAACATACGTTAAACTATTGTAATTAAGGTAATTGCTTATGGAATTGTGGAATCTGTTTAGATTTAAGGGACATAAAGAAGGGTTGGGTTGTAGCATGGAAGAGAGCATGCTTATGCTTTTGACAGTGATTTGTCAATATATAGCAGTAATTGCTAGTGGTTACCAATACAATAGGGTGATAGGGTCAAAAGTCAGTTATCCTCCACCTACTTGGATACATACATAGATATGGTACACTCAGATTGATTTCAACTAAGGAAATTAGGAAAAATGCAAAACTTATCTTCGAAGTCTTAAGATATATATAAAAATTTCCAATTACAAACACATTCAGCATCAGATTCCCAACAAAACAAAAACAGTTTTCTAAAATCCGATGATCGCATTGCAACCTCTGCAATAGGACAATTGGATCTTACAGTGTGTAGCTTACAGTCATGTGATGGAAATAGTCATTTCAAACGGTCAATCTGCACCGGTCAACTAAGACGGCCTGTGTTATTGCCCTGCGTGATTTTTGAATCCGTTGTTAGAGATCCTGTTGAGAGTAGTATCTTGAGATCTTGTAGCCCCATAAGAAAAAGTCACGAGAAGATCGGGTGGGTGGCCAGATTGAAACACTGATTTTTTTTTGGGGGGTGATCCATGGATCAGATTTTGGAAATTTGTTCGGAATTCGATGCTGAACAAATTTCTAATTGGAAATATTTGTCTATCTTTTGGAATTTAGAATATCCCATTTGCATAATTAAAATCAAACGAAAACTCTATAGGCTGAATTCGAACCAAGAACCTTCGAAGAGGTGAAGTTTCCCGGTTCGAATCCAAGCTGTGAAATTTTCTTTCCTATTTTCATCAATAAATATTTAATTTATGTATTTATTTTTTCTGCATCTCGAACATTGATATTTTTACTTATTACTTTTAAAATTCTGTAATACTTTGATACCGAAATTGTTCATGCCGTCATATATTAGGCTTATATTTTATAAGAAAACGAAAGCCATTACGGTATACTGTATAGTAAACAGCATATTGAAATCCCTTCAAATTCAGAAGACAGGAAATAGGTTATGAAGTGGGCCGTGAGATGAAGGATAAGGGGGTAGGGTTTAGCAGCGAGAATCGAATATCTATGCCCTACGCGTCTATGGGGTGTAGGTATGTGTGGTGTGTGACCCATTTCCTTTTGAACCCCGTTTTCCTCCATGTGAATAGGGGTCATCCCTGATCGGATTGAAAACTCCGGCAAAAGTGCAATCGGTTCTCTCTCTCTTTCTCTCTGTAGCGCTCTTTTCGTCGTCGGCTGTGATGTTATCGTGGACGGGAGTTTGGCTGCCATTGTCAAACGCTGTTACTCACCGCCTATAATTAAGCTGTCAACTTCTCCAAAACGGACACCCGTTCAACCGTTCACACATGGAGTCTTAGTCGTGACAGAATTTAAATGACGTTGGCACGCCTGGTTTCGCAGTCACTTTGTCATATTTTCCACGGGATTACGATCGTTGCTTTTCCGACCCCGCCCCTCCACCTCCTCCTCCTAACCCTCCACCCCCTCCCCCCTTTTGCTCTTAACTCTCTGGGTTTACGGAGAGAGAGAAAGTGACGCCAGCTTTTTCTAATGGTTCGATAAGAGAGGGCGTGACGGCCAATCAAGCGACGTAAACTATCGAGGGTCACAAGTGAAATGAGGAAAAACAGGCGTTGGAGCGGGGTGGAAGCACGACGAGGAAACCTCGGCCGATCGCGGATTTTTCATTGGGATTTGCTCTTTTTACGACCTCCGAGTGATCAAATTAAATCTTAATTTTTTTCTCTTTTTTTATTTTTTAATTAGGGCGATAAATTTTGAAGTGAAAAATCCGTTCGGTGTTAGGAAGGAAAAAAAAAAGTTTATGATTTTTTAAAGTAACGTATAAGAGGGCGGGGAGACTTGAGGATCGTTAACAGTGAAACGTCTAGTGATATGAAAGTGCAATGCGACTCGTACAATTGCATTAAAGACGAAATTTGAATTATATGTTTACAAAGCATTTTTTTATATTTACTAATAGGATTTTTCGAAATAGAACTATTAATAAATTAATAAAATATATAGAAGACCCATTAGCCAGAATACTATGTCCCGAATTTATTGTTTTAGAAATTATTTGTTCTGAATAGCATTACGTTACTTGCGTAATGTTTTGCGTTCATGGAGATGTTTTATAAGATGTAACTTTGTACAACTTGAAAAATGTCCAAGAGTAGCTCAATACTAATTTCTTATTGGAGTGCGACAAATTTGGAGTTGATGAATTGACCAAGCATTTTTATTGTATATCGAATCCGGAAGAAAGTAGAAAGGACTTACGTGTCCAAAGCATTCACGCCATGGGTAATGCACTCTTTGTGCAGACAGTATAAGAAAAAGCATCCTCTGCACTTCTGAAATCAACGAACTCCACGTTAAGGATGCATCAAAAATTCGTTGTTAATCATCCACGAATTAACATTTTAGGACGGAGACTTATTTTACCTATTCGAGCCTAGTTCTGTTGTTGATGCAAAACCTGCTTCAGATTAAAACGAGATATATTACCACAAGTTACGGTATCACGAGAAAGCTTAGTCGATTTAGACATAGGATCAGAGTTTCGAAGTGCGCCTGGAAGGGCTGTATCAAAAGTCACGCCAAACTACAACACCGTTTCAAAAGTTTAGAAACTTTTCACAAAAGAATGGTTTACTATATGTGGTATTTTTTTCCTTCAAAAAACTGAACAAAGCTACGCGGAGATGAAAATCATCTCCCTAAAGCGCAACATGTTCTCTTTAATGTGACATATTAAGAAATGTTAGAAGTTGGTTCGCAGAGAAGCTGGTAATTTGTTGCTACAGCGGTTGTTACATGTCATTATTAATTCGTGGCAATTTCTACCGAGTTTAAAAAAACATTAATCGTTGCTGTCTACAAAAAAGGGTCTTCACATGAATTGACAAATTTTCGCCCTATATGCATTTTATCCACACTTGTCAAGATTACTGAGAAGCTTATTTTTGCACAACTAAACAACTATCTATGGCACATCATACCTGTAAACAAGCTTGTGGTAGACCGAAAACACCTTTATTGTTTACCATGTTTCATATTTTCAACTATATCATCGGCACTATTGATAAGGGCTTAGTGTGTTACCTTGTAAATACGGACATTTCCAAGGCCTTTAACACTGTTGATCGGCACCTGTTAATAGCTCAGCTGGAGGCGATGGGGATTGACTCAAATATTCTGAACCTTTTACGAAATTATTTTCAAGAGAGAACTAAATATCTCGATATTGACAATAAGATTATGCAATACTCTTCGACCAGGGTGCTCCATGCTGCCGCCACGGCTGAAATATTTAAACTACCACTTAACTGCTATATTAGATCATACGTTGATGATAACTTCTTGTACAAAGCTTGCACGGCTTCTGATCAAGCTTTGCTCCTCCAGCAAATACATAAAGACATTGCTATAATAAACGCCTGGTATACGGATCATGGTCTCTCCTTTAACAAGGACAAAACTGCTATAATTTTGATTGATGGGGAAAAACAAAATACTCGTCAATCTTGTAAGATCCTTGATATAACTCCTGATAATCAGCTATTTTGTTGAAGCTGTCAATCTTTTAATATTTGATCTCACAAGACAAAAATGTTTATATTCTAGACTCCGTAAGATTTTAAATTGTGAAGAAATGATTACGATACTCACTCAAATCTAAATACTAAAATAGAATTTGGTGCTATTTTTTGGTCCGCCGCCTCTCATTTTCAGAACAAAAGAGTTTAGGTGGTTTGCAATAATGTTATACGCACTGCTATGGGCCTATCAAAGTATACGTCCATTTCGGAGGTGTGTTCTAAATTTCAGATATTTACCCCACAAGGCATTATTTTACAGAGTGTCCAAAAAGTCTGGTAACATGGCAGATATCTGAAAGCTGTCAAATAGGCGAGATCTGATGAGTGTGGTTTATAGGTACTAGGGGGGTGGGGAATTCATTGCCGCACTCAAATTTGACCTTGACCCCAAATTTAAGGTCTTCCATTTCTAACTCGAAAACTATTAAAGATAGAAAAAAATTTCTAATTGCTACCCTGTAGAACAACACCACATTAGTCTAAAAACAATTTTTAACCACACCCTTCCCCTTGAAAGATTTTGAGAAAATGGGCGAGAAAGACCCATTCAAGAGTGTGCTTCCCCTTCCCCTGCCCAACGGTGTGCTTCACTGCAATGCAAATATGTAAGAAACCTCAGCCAACCTGGCCAGCTAAACCTGACATTGAGTGACTCTTTCTCGTATATTAAGTGAAAGTCTAACTACTGTATATACAAATTCGTTAATTTTAATAGGCTAATTACCTGATGTTTCTAAACTTTTGAAACGAGAGGGGGTCATTTCAATGGCACGAATTTCAAACTCATATGTGCCAAATATTAATCTTGAAATGTTATATTAAAGAGAAAATGCCGATTTATAGGAAGGTGTTTTGTATTTTTGCATAATTTTGTTCAGTTTTGTGAAAAAAAATATCGTATGTGGTTACTGTTCGTGTGTGAAAAGGTTTCTAAACTTTTGAAACGGGGTTGTATATCAGATTAGACTTCTTGCGCATTATTTGAACGTTCAAGCCTGTTTCTTGATAAGAACGCAATTTCATGAAAATTGATCTTCGCTTGTTGTAAAAGGACAGTCATGAAACTGGTATACATATCCAGAAGAAAAATTTTCTTTCAGAATTGATAGACTATCGGCGTGTTGTTAAAAATCAACAGTGTTTGAATCAGAGACATCAAATTGCATCGATACTGTTGTTATATTCTCTGATGAGCTACGTTGAGCCTCTTGGGAACTCTGGGTTGAAGGGTATGATTTGCAACAGCCCGAGGCGATGCTTTCTTCGCTGAATCAGATCATGTGATCCGTTTGCGAACTAAAAATGGCGGCGACATATGCGAAGAACCACTCCATATAATAATTTAAATAATAGACCACTACTAAAGTTATAATATCTGGCTGTGTGGTTTATCAAATCCCAAAATGGGAATCGATACACAAATGGAATAGCCATTTTCAAAATCTGGTGATGTTTCGTTTACTAAGCAGTTTATGGAAATCGGAATTTGTTATGTATTTATTCGGATAAATTGTCTTATCGAGATATACTGGACCTTTTAACGTTGTTTGGACATGATGCCCTTTTTGTTAACATCAGATCTCAAATGCATGTGAAGTGTTCAGGTGATTCATATGCGCCATTAATTAAAGCTAACTTTGAATGTTTCATGAAGGAAATAGAACTGAGTAAAGGGGATCTATCAACGGAGAACTTGACACTGTATAGCATTAGTGCTGTCGGGAGAATGTCGAGCGTTTTCTATCGAATAGAATTCTTTAAAAATGAATTGCGAGAACGGCAATCAACAACGTCAAGCTAAGGGGAATGATGATTGTTGCGCTTTAAGAGAGTTGATTGCCGACTGGGCGTTGACGGTTTTACGATTCTTTGGCCCGTGAACCGTGGGCTCTAATAAGTTCATCCATCTCTGCACTTTTCTGTCTCGTGTTTCCCTGCGATCATTATTATCAGTTTCGGAAAAGCGTCAGCCATTGTTGTTGTTGGGTATGAGACGACGAGCCATCCATTTAGTTAGAACGGAGAGAAAGAGAGGAGGGCCCGCCACTGACGACCCCGGGTTGGTGACAATCAGAAAATCGGGCTCTCCAAAACTCTCTGCGTGGCACTAGTTATCATTTATGCGAAATTTGTCATGCTATTAATTCTCGTGACATTTATTGTGCGATTGTCAAGCAGAAAGTGTTTGTTTGGTTGGGAAGGGCGGGAGGATATGGAGCTGGGGCTGGAATAGGGATGGGGGGTGGGGGGGATTGCAAACAAGCAGCCACTGGTGCTCCCGATATTGCTCGGGGCTTTATCTCGAGCAGAACGAGATTTATACCCGAATATGGAAACGGTAATCTCTTTCTATCGGTTTATCGTAGGCGCATTCATAAGGGCCAGGTTTTACAGGAGTAGTTTGAAAAGTAATGGTGACACGGCCGGGAGGGGAGATGGTTTCGATGGTTAATGCCGGTTAGGAGCGTTGTTGATGGTGGAAGGGTTGGGTATTGCAACGATGAAAGCCAGGCGTTTCTCTCTATTTTCGAGAAATGTTTAATAATGTCGGGGAGGGAGTGCACTTGTAGAAGTCGAGCAGGAATTATCGAATTTGCAGTGGCGAAACAAGCTCTCGCTCATTGCTGAACATCGATGATAGATGAGACGGAAATAAGCAGCTTCTCTTCCCGGGCCCCCCCCCACCCTCATCCCCAGATGTATTTTTGAACACACGACAGCGTGTTAATTAATAATAGAGATTTTTCAGAAGAATGATGTTAGATTCTATTTGTGCGAGGGCTATTTATGAAAAATAGGTTTTGAAATTGAGCGGCTTGTTTTTACGGAGGGTTTGATGGCGTCACGGATGTTTGAAATAAGGATGTTTGTCTGCGGGTGTTCTGTTTACATGGTTAAAAACTAAGATATTTTAGTAACCCTTAACATTAAATAGGATAACCATGTTCATTAATAATCATTACCTTATGCTGGGAATATTAACTCTAGTTTTCATTTATTAATTTCTCACCAACTGAAATTTACTTATAGAAATCTGGGATTTTCGTGCGGCATGGAACTCGTGATTTGAATCGCTTCAATTCCCGGTCTAAGCTTCTGCTAGATGTGGGCGGGAATAGCTTTGGCTAAAATCACGCGTAAATTGATGCGCAGTGCTTCTCTATACAGATTGATTGTTCTTGAGGCACAGCTATGCCCTTTTAGACAAAGACACGAATCATTTTCTCAATGGTGGAATGCTCTAGATATCGCTCGCACATTTCGAGAATCCGTTCAGTTGCTTCGTTGTTTCAATCGTTGCTCTTGCTGGACTAGCACCAACAATGAGTCCCTTTACAGTCTATCAAGGTCCTGCTTTTCACCCAAGCTGATCAAGTTCTACGATTAGACTCTTCCAACTCCTTCTTAAATAAGTATACGCTTCAATCGCATGACCTCATATTATTTTGCATAAAAAACTGATTAAAACAAATTTAAACTGTGCAACGGAATTTCGTACCGAATACGATGAAGATCCTTCCACTAGGCCTACCATTTATGAGTGGCGCACGTGTTTTGTTGAAATTGGGTGCTCAGCAGGCCATAAGAAATCCTCAGGGCATCCCCGTGTATCTGACGACGTCGTAGAGCAAGTGAGGCAAAGCTTTGTTAAATCGGCCGACGCACAGTGGGGCCAAATACGATAATTCTTGGCAAAAAATATTTTATTGCTTCTTCTTATATGAATGATTAGTTAAACACTATTTAACATTAATACAAGTGTTTTTAACACTTAGTAAGTAGCGGAAGAATGGAGCTACTTCTTGTTTCACAATGTCAGTCTGTCTCCGTCCGTCCCCTTCATAATTTCCGCATTTTTTCAGGTAGAAGGTTGAAATTCGGAAGATAGCTTACTATGGGCATGTGCATCTTCACTATTTAGTTTAGTTTTGATTGGCTCACTAGAGTCGGAGTTTCGGGCCAAAATGTCCTAGTGGGGTGGGGGTTCCTTTTAAATATAATAATTCCAAATGGTGCTAATATGTGCAGCTTTTTTGAAATTTTCACCAAGAACAAATCCTAAAGCAAACCGCAAATACTGAAAGTTTTGACATGGTAAGCCCTGATATATTATAAATCTCCCTAAATAGACGCATCTACTCTCGAGTTTTACTCTTTGCAACGAGACGTTTTTACATCGCCATAATAAAACAACTAAATACATCAAAGTGTATATGACGATTAAAAATTGTTCTTACCTAAAGGTTTAGACGCCATGTTGAATTGGAACCAAATATTCCTAAGCACAGAGGAACACTGCTCGTACAAACACAACAGTAGATTTCACACTAATAAGCACAAGCAGTTAGTTGTCAGAATTAGCAACTTTTGACACGTCCGCAAGATGTGACAGGTGGCGCTACCGTTCCCGCATTGAAAGTATAATAGCATACCGCCATTGAACTCCTATTTCCAGGTGGTATTTATGGGATTTTTTTAAATTTATTTTTTAGGTTTCTGCCAAGAATTTGTGCATTTGGTCCCACTGTGCGACGTTCTTCTTGCGAGCTAGGTGTACTATGTATGATTGTTTGGCCTGTATTGAGAAAACGTTTGCATCTCAAACTGTACAAATTAGCAAGGTGCAAAAACTAAAAGACACTGATAGGACTGCTCGTAACTTTAAAACTACTCGTAAGGAGTTTTGTGGGGAAATATTACATCGATATGATGAAGAGAAGTTTTCATTGGAAACATTATCTTTAGTGATGAGGCGACTTTTCACTTAAGCGGTAAAGTTAATAAACACAACTGTAGGATTTGGGGCAGTGAAAATCTATGTTCGTGATAACCCAAAAGTTAACGTCTTTTGTGCATTTAGCAAGAGCAAAGTTTACGGCCCTTTTTTTTTTTGTTTCACGAGAAAACAATCAACGGAATAGTCTACGTAGATATGATGGAAAACTTTTTAATACCATAGATTGATGAGGATGACCAAGAACACCACGTATACTTCATGCAAGATGGCGCATCGCCGCCACTACCTCAACGACGTCCGCGATTTCCTCAATAACCGCTTTCCAGGTAAATGGATTGTTCGAGGTGCGCCGATTACATGGCCCCCACGTTCGCCGGACTTGACGCCTCTCGATTTTCTTATTTTGGGGATTCATCAAGGATGCAATATTTAGTCCACCTTTACTGGCTTCTCTTGCAGAGCTCAGAGCAAGAATCTACGCCGCAATTGGGCAAGTTACGCCTGACATGCTGCAGCGAATTTAGCAAGAAACCGACTTCAGATGGAATGTGTGTCAACTAACCAATGGAAATCACATTGAAACGATTAACTATAAGATAAACAATTTGATGTATTTTCCTAAAAAAATGACATCTAAATGAAGTCTGTAAGTCATATGAATAAATCTATATGAATTTTCAAAGTTGTAAAGTTCTTTTTGAAGCACCCTGTATAAAAATACAATAACAAAATGTTTTACTGTCTTGATACAGTCTAGTTCTTGACTTCTACTTGGCTGCTATTTTCCTTGCAAGTCCCTCGGTTCTGCATAAGAAGCGCCAAGACGAGACTCCGACTGTAACGTTGTCAGGCGGCTCCAGTAAAAAAAATAAAACTATAAATTATCAAAGAAATTTAATTTTCTTCACGATTATTATTTTTTCCTCCTCGTGCAAAATTAATCTTAGGCTCTTTAAAAAAACATTTCCGTTGGGAGTTGGGTAGGGCAGTAAAAATAAGCCGTTGTTACTCTCGACTTACTTTTCGAAACTATTAAATGACATTCAATCTTGATTGTTGGCATTTCGAATGTTGACTTGCAGGTTTCCTCTCCCTCCCTCCATCCACCACCGCCTTTTCTTTTCGTTTTTAAAGTTCTTTTTTTTTATTCTTCTTCTTTGGCACCGTTTTCAGCATGATTAATGCAAAACATGAGGCGAGACGAACGATATGGGAGGAAATGGCAAATTCAAAGAAGTCTCGGCGTCGAAGAAAACAGGAGGGGGGGGGGGCTCAGGGAAGAAAATTAAGGAAGTGTTTTCCCGCTCCTTCCCTTCGTTTTCTATAGGAGGTATTTTTTCGCGCCACTTTCTTTTTATTAATTTTCAGTTTTTAATCTCTGCCATGTGTTTGCTTGTCACGCCCTTCTCTCCTCTCTCTCTCTCTTTCTCTCCGCCACTACCACCCGCTGTTCCAAATTAGGCTAACAAGCTGCTGACTTTGCCAAGTTTGTTAGGATAAAGTAGAAAGAAAGAGAGAGAGAGATTGGAGAGAGAACGACGAAGGAACCGATTGCCTTGAAGCAACGACATCCATTCTACGTTGGGCTTTGGGTTCGTACTTAATTCTGAGGGATTAGAGCTTATAGTAGGAAATAACAGCTTAAAGGAAAAACCGGAGACAAAGACGGTGCTGGAGGCTTTGCCGATTTCTGCTTGCTGGGCCCTTCTTTTGGAAGAAGGAATTTTTTTAAAACTTCAGTCTACTTAGGATTGGATGTCGAAATAATGAAGGGGGAATATTATTATTGAGAAACTTTGTTTGAAACTTTGCATGAGTTTAAAAAAAATTTTGGTCAGTTCTTTTTTAGTCACAACTTGTTCCAGGTGTTTTGGAGTAGGAGAGTAAGGGGATGTTTCTTAAGGGTCATGGACTCCTTAAATTGGCCCTGAAAGGACTGAATAGGCAAGCATGGAACAAATGTAAGCAGATAAATGGAATTTTAGTTGGAATTTTATTATATTCTATGATCTACCACTGTTTGGATGAAATGGCCTGGATGTTCGATGAAAGGGACTTCAATCCCTTCTTCCCTTCTTGACATCAGCATCTAGAACAATTGATACATCTAGGGTGGTTGATGATGCCTAGAAGCTAGATCTACAGGGTGTCGGAAAAGTCATAGGCGAAATCACTGTACTTATTCTTCAATATGTCCCCCGTTTAACACCCTGAGGCCATAATGACTGTCTATGGCGTGTCCTTCATCTTCAGTCCTGCACAGGTAGGCCACATGTTGTATCTTCACACTGTACACACATCAGGTATACTCCCAGAATGAAAAGTTCTTTAAATTCACATCTGAACCTTGGTGCGGGACTTTGCGAATTATGGAGCGGGACGTTTCGGACACCCTGTAAAATAAGATTGAATCTTCTGGAAGAAGGAACCAAGATTATCAATAACCATCATTGTAGAAACCTTTTTTCAGTATGAAAAGTGAGGTTCCAACCACGAGGCCCTGTTCGTGTTCAGATCCTGCAAGTCTTCTTCAACTTGTACAGTGAAGAATAAGAACTTTTGCATACTTGGAACAAGGGGAGCACATGCAGAGGACTTAGTTCCAATAAGTGGATTCCTGCTGTGTAAGGGATCTTATAAAAGTAAGTTTCAGAAAGACTTCTTAGCTGCTATAAAATCCAATAGAAAAATTTGGCTGTCCAGACAGTATTACAGTGAATAATAAGATAAAGGAATCCAGGCCGTCTGGATGAGTGGATCCAGAGATAATGTTTTAAAGGGTAAAATTGAACTGACTTTTAGATTTTATTTTAGATCTCTTGTTTAATATCAATATAACGACCTGGCATGAACTGGTTAATGACCAACGCCGTTTCATAGCCGATTGGAAGCAATTTCATTTGGCGAGGCAACAGGGCCGGGTGTCGCTGTCTGTCTTTGTCTGTCATTCCATACCCTTTCTAATTCATTTCCTTTTGGAAGTCCCTTCGAACAGGGAAGTTGTGTGAGTGTGTGTTAAGGCCGGTGGTGAGCCGGGGTGTCTCCCCGAGGCCTTTTCGTCATTCTGCTGCCCTCCCGTTCTCTCCCCAGGCAGGCATGATGACCCGCTGTTGGGGTTCGTTGGAGATCAACAGGGCTCTCTGGCCGCCGAGACTAACGTCCCTCGCCCTCCACCCCCTCCCGTCCGCAGGGAAACGGTGGGGAATCGGGCACTAATTGAAATGATTCGGAATGGCATGCCACAACCACCTGTCATTCGACTGACTGTTCATTCCTTCCTTCCTTCCTTCCTTCACTTCCAATCCCTACCTACCCTCTCCTCCTCTTCTCTCTCTTAATCCCTGATATTTCCTACACCGTCATCCCCTCCAGAGAATTCGGTTTGGTTCTTGGTAGTAATGCCTTTGGGCCCACCCATGCCATCGTTGGATAAAAGGTTCGCTCCAAGATTGAACAAAAGTCCGGGTTCTCGTTCATGTTTTTCCTTTTCTGTCGTGTAATGAAGTGGCCCCCTCATTCACTAAAGGACTTTCTAGTAGACGCAGCGCCGTTAATTCTAGAGCTATGTTGCAAAAGATGAAAAAGTGAAGTTTGCGTGTATTTTAATTGCCCATTACAAGATGCACTGTTCAACTTCTCGCTGGTGTTCTTCACTTGTATAGTCTGTGCGCACCAACGTTTAGAGGCCAATTTCTACCTTATGGAGTTGTACAGTAAAAATAGCCAGAAGGTAAATCGATCTGCTCCAAAAATCTAAGGCTGGAATCCTTCTAGAGGCTGTGAAAGCGTACTTCATCCTATTTGCTCTTAAGTCATCTTACCAGGATAACTTTTGCAACCTAACACGGCGTGTTAAGCAGAACACAAACGTTTTGTTCATTCTACATAGAAAATCTAACGTCATTGATTTCAGTATGTTGAGTAAGTTTTTTGCGACATTATCGCACTTTCTGGTAATTGGAGAGGGCAATAAAAATGGAGAGATAGTCCGTTAAGCTAACTTTTCAGAGTTTCTCAATGCCACGAAAAGTGATTGTTTGCGTTGTTCATGTAAGCAGTGGAAATGCCTGTAAGACGACAGTTTCGTTGGGCTTTGCATGGTATTACGGCAGAATGTAGATGGGATGCAGCAACTGTCAGTCAAACTTTTATATATTTTTTAGTTTTAAAAGGTATGTTTATTTGAAAGCCGTAAAAATCTGATACGAAAGTTTCAAAATTACTTACAAATTAGTTACAAATGTTGACGACAGGTGGTACTGTATGCTATAGTTGCAGTACGGAGTCCGAAAAATAGGCTATAAACAGTCCTTTGTAAGCAGCCACTTCATCACAATATTCCAGGAGTATTCGATTACTCGTTAATTCATGTATATATCGCTAACTTGTTGGGTCTAATGCTTGTCATATTCAGCCATTGGACAAGAGACTAGTCATTTTATCAGAACATACTTCTCTGGATGCCAAGTATTGCGCCATTTGAAGCAAGCATGGCGTATCCTTTTCTATGTGGAATGGTCTTGAACGAGTATACCATAAAGGTTGCGCTCTGTAATCAGTAAACAACAGCTACGTTGTCGTTAAGTTGTTTTTTTTTTTAAATTGTCGACTGATTTATTAGTTTTTAATGGCGTTGTACAAATCGATTTCGCTTTAATTTCTTGTACTTGCATTGTTTAATCTGCACTTTTTTAAGAACTTTTCGTTTTTTTAATATTTCCCCTTCTCGTTGTGTTGTTCCCTAATTACGACTTAAACACGAGAAGGAGGGTTTCTTTTTTTTTTTTTAATTAATTAACGAATTTTTAATGACGCCATATCGTTGGCACTGGTGCCAAATTCTAGCACCTGGGGGATGAAAATGAGCCTTAAAGTGTTTTTGAACCCCTAAGTAAATAAATAAAAGGGGAAGATTTGCATCGAATTGGAACATTATTCTATGGATTAGAGCGGTGTTAACAGAGTACCTCGTATTTAAGGTGTCGTTCTTGAATGTTAAATTATATATTTTTTTTTTTGTAGAAAAATTTCGGATAAAGGAGATGTGATCTGTTGTATACTCTTTAAGGAGAAGGATTTTTTTTTTATTCTCGTACATGTTCATGTTTTAGGTAAACTGAAGAAGGTTGTCTCTAGAATCGAGAATGGATCAAAATTTTAGAGGAACTATTGTTCTAGTGAAGTGTACGCTTTATCGTTTCTCAACATAGCGGCTTCTTGTAGGTCGTAAGATTATCACGTACGATCACTCGAGGTAGAGTTGAGCTCGTAGGCTTGCGAAACTTGTTTTCGTATAGTTTACGCTGGTGCTTGGAGGTCGGACGTGATGTCTCGTCAGATATTTTGGACCATTTGAGTGAAACTGAGGTAATCGGTCCTTGAGTTCCGGTAAGATATTGGAACGCACCCAGAAAGTGCGCAGTAGTGGCATGTCCTCAGAAAGTTCATAAACTGGCTATGTTCTGATAGCACGTGGTGGTGTTATTGAGTAATGAGACTTTGCAATGGCGATATTAATGTTTCTTAGGTTTGATTTTTAAGTTCTTAAGGCACGTGTTCTAAATCTTTAGACCATAAGATAAGATCAAGATTCAACCATAAGCGTCGCTCTTTACGCTTCAACGGTTAAGAACGTTTGTTGACGAAACATCCTTTGAAGAAATATTGCTAAGCACTAACGGAGATCAAGATAGACATCAACACATTGAAATATTGATATACGGAATGAAGCTTATCGTTTAATAAACATAAAATGAGTATACTGGTAATCTCAAAACTTAACCATACTCTAAGACTTAAGGTCCATCCTAGTCTTACTTTTTATCGATAGACTGTAATAAGAGGTTCACTGAAACTCGACTCTTCTACCTGCTAAAAATCTCACCTAACCTAACCTTAACCTAGTATGGTCAAATATGCTTACACCTTAAACTGAAACTGGGATAAAACAATGCTTTGTGATTACACTTGCGGGTTTCTTATTTTAAGTTGATGCCTTAGCATGAAAAGTATTATCTAAATGATTTCCTTATCTGTAATTCTTCATGACTATAACTTTCTGAAGTGATAAGATAAAGGAATAAAAGAGACAGAGAGAAAAAGAAAGAATGCATTAAGAGAAGGGCGAATTGGGATCGTGGATGTTGGGAGAAAGAATGATGAAAGCCTCTCTAGGCAACGGCTTGCAGCGTCATATCTTTTTTGGCCCCCGAACCTTTTTTCCTCGAGGGGTTAGAAATCGAATCGCAAAGGGTGTCAAGTCCGTTCGTAAACCGAGCCGGGGAAGTGTCAGATCCTTTTGGCTCGTTGCTCAACCCGTGGCGCGCTTCCCGTGCAACCGATGCCCTGCAACCATGAATTATTCACGGAACCGGAGTGGGATTTTCGGGGCGCTAAGCTTTTGTCCATTCGTGGACATTTGACGCCCGCCTTTGCAAACTTCCACTTCCTCTGCATGTCGGTCTGTCTTTCTGTCCGTTTCTCCGACTTCTCGTCGTCGCCTTCCTTTTCCTTTGTCCGGGAACGGGAAGAGTAATGGGTAATTGAATGAAGTGAAAGAACTGTGAAGACATAGGAGGTTGGGTGGAATTCAACTGAGGATAAAGGATTAAAGAAAGGAAAACTTTTGCGAGTATTGAAAAGCTCATTGTCCAAGATATTTGAATTTTTTTTTTAATATGACACTGTTGAGCGTGCGGATGGAAAGTTACCATAGAATCTTATTTGTATGGGAATTTCTTATTTTATATAAAGAATCGATTTTCGAATCACTTATTTATTTCAATTGTTAGGAGTTTAGCTACTTGAAATTGAAAACGGGTTAGCTGAGGATGCGATGCTATGAGACAGAAATAAAGCCTTCAGAAAAGGCTGAAGTTTCTTGAATGGTGCGCATACTATAATAGAGTATCGAATACTATAAAATATTGAGTTCCAATAGCATTAAATGAAAATCTGTTCTTAAGCATCAAACGATGTAATAGCCGTTGGTAGCACATTTTTACATTTGTAGGTTGATCTGATTCCAGGTATTTTATCTTTTATAACAGTTACCTCCAGAGGATTTCAAGGAATGGATCAAGGGCCCGTATTCTCAATTTTTTGTGTTGCAATCATCACATTCCAATGCTTTCAACTCAAACGATTGGTGTTCAGCAGTTCAAACTACAAAACGAACTCGAATAGTGAGAGGAACTAGTACGTCAGACTCGTATATGTTTCGATAATGTTTAGTGTCAGTAATCGAGACTATTCAGCAAGGACCAATCAAAATAGCTAGAAATAGTTGTCGCATGCTCTTTTAAGCAGAATAGAAAATTCGTCAGCCAATTTACTTTGTGCATAGCCAGGGGTGCCCA
>JAHWFO010015474.1:1589502-1617606 GCA_023313115.1 Rhysida immarginata | reverse complement strand
CTATTATAGTGCTTTACATCATTCGAGTCGCCAGAAGCCTCTAGTCACTAGAGTCTAGTGGCTGTTTTCAATACTACATCGTTGTTTGTGACTCTTTCTAGCGGGAATATAAAAGGCTCCAATTTCAGTTTTAGATCAAATTTATCTTCTTTCTTCCCCCCAAAGAAGGGTCATGGTGACATTGTCCCCCCCCCCCCCCCTCGTGGGCACCCCTGTGCTTAGCTGTATCACGAGCTCTGTGCTAAACACGAGTTGACAACTCGAAAATCGCACGAGTTGATTTTCGAGAAGGTCAATTTTGTTTGATCGTTCGAGTTTGTACCATGGATACTTCTAGCTCATATGAGTTGTTAACACGAAAATTCGATAATAGGGACTTAAAAATGGCTACTAGTTCTCCCTTTAACCATCAGCAGATATCTGAGCAGCATTGCTTGAAAATTATGACGATATTACAACATTGTTTTCGAAATCCATTGGATTTTATGTATTGTATGAGAACCATCCGCGACTTAATAAAACCTACCTGATAGTGTTTTTTTTCATTTAGTTTTGTTGAAATTTTCATCTTGTAATAGAGTGAAAAGAGGCCGTCTGTTTGGTTTCTGTGAAAGGACTAACTGTCCCATATTCGTGAGAGCTTTCGAACAGTCATACGCAACTGTCAGATTCAGCAGACTTCTGTTTGCGAAGCCTGCTCGATTGGTAGAGAGTAATCAGATTGATGTAGTATTTTGGCGAAGCGAGCTTAAAAGCACTTAACATTTAGTCTGTTCCTTTCTGATAAAAAAAACCGAAGAAATTAACCGCGGGATAAATATAAATTTTTAATGCCACTTGATATGGAGTAGATTTTGAATTTCACGCATTTCATTTTCTCCATTTATTTGCTTTTCTTCTCTTTCTCTACTTGATCCGCCGCGATGTACAATTGGAATTGCGAAGTAAAAAGGCAAAACGAATGAATTCAAAGCCGGTCGAAAGGGTAGCGTTTTATTTTTTTTTCCGTTCGGAGGGATCCATTGTTAAATCCCGAATATTCCCACTTTTCATTCTTATTGAGGGTTTTTTTTTCGGTTGCGAAATTTCACGGATTTCCCCGGGGTGTTAACGTTTTCTCCTGTTGATGTTCCCTATCAACTGAAAACTTTCCCTCTTTGCAGAAAGAGAGAGTGAGAGAGAGTCGAATACCTACGGAAAATTGTCGGGGAATTTAAAATGCCAAATATTATCTCAAATTTTTTTTCCGTGGTTGGAAGAGCACGTGAGGTTTTCTATTTATTTATTGAAACCACTATAAATGATAAACGCTTTATAGATTGAATTCTTTTTATTAATACAAAGAAGAGTTAACGTTTTCCAGCGCCGTGTAGGACTAAAGCACATCTAAAAATTCCTAACGGAACATCGGCTTTTACGGTCGATATTGCTAACTTTAAAATATGGCGACAGATTTTCGTTTTAAGTTGAAGGGCACAGAAGTAAGGTTTTAAACTGATATTTTATTTAATAGATAAAAATTTCTAATATGCGACTCTTCTATTGGGTTGTTTTGATAATTATTGCCCGATTTAAAGAGCACTGGCAGATGAAGGTATCAGTTTTATTAAAAAAAAATTATCTGCTCTCGGCAGTATACACCGTGCTCAAAGTGATTTCAACGCAAAAATGCCGCAATTTTAGAAACTGGCATCATATCATCCTCAAGTGGCCCAGATGGCGAAACATGGCCAAATCTGAATAAGATGAGAGCGAACCTCTTACACGAAGGCGTTGATTTTCTTTATGCTTCCAATAGACATGTGCTCGTCATATCTCTTGTTTCACTCTGTTATTATAATGCACTCATTTTTCATCCATCGTAATGATCGGATGCAGAAAGCCTGTGTAAAAATAATGTTTGTGGAGGACAATGTATGATTCAGACGCCGTATATGTTGCTGTTCTCAAGTTTTTCTGACGAAAAGTTGTTTTTTTTTCCTTTTTTTTTCTAGTGTCTTTGCTGACAATGTCTGCAAACTGTCGCTGGTTATCAGTGAAGGTTGTCACTGAGTTCACATATTTTGGCCTCTGCTTTCTTTTCGACTTTATGCCTTTACTGTATCGACCAATAATTACCTAACAGAGTGTTTACGCTTTCACGCTTGGTTATTGGACGAACCAGGGAATTTGTTTTATTGTTATGGATATATAAATTTTATATTGATATTTAACGAGGTATAAAGCCGAGGCGCAAGAATTTTGCCTTTTGGTAGATGTGGTCTTAATAAAAGTTCCGTTATGTGTTTAGTATTATATTGGAAACCTCATGGAGATGGCTTAAGACTCAAGTTTTCGTTATTCGATTTGTTTAAAATGGGAAGCACTATTTAAAAATTGAGTCCGGCCACGCGCAAATTAGTATGATTTTGTTTCCTGCTGAAGCCTTAGCTTTTATTTTTGGAGATGGAGGCGCTGAATGATTTTGACGTTTTAATGAATAAGTTTAAAGAAAAACAAACTTTAAGGGAATTCAGGTTAAATTATTACGGCATACACAATAGAGTTTTGACACGTTCTTCTCATATTGTTCTGGTTTTACATAGAATATGCAATGAACATTTCTGAGATAACAAGTTTCTGATTGCCAATATCATTACGAAATTGTTTTGTTTATTACGGGGGAATCGGAATGCGTTTTTTAATAAGATAAATTCTGTGTGTAACAGATAAAATTAGTTTGTTTTAATCAGTTACAAAATCGCCTCTCATTAGCTTTTAGATTTGGTCAAGGTGAAAGCAAACTTTCAATGTCGTTTTTATAAGAGTCAGAGATCCCGGTTTTGGAAAGATTCAACGTTTTGGAACATCTTTCTTTCACGTTATGAAAGTGTTGAACAAATGGTAATTAGATGATGCATTAAGAAAACAAAATAATAGAAATATCAACTTAGCAATGAGTTACATATGGTGGGACGTTAAGCTTTGTTGTCAGATGAAAGATGGTTAGGAGCCTAAACTACTTGTCTGTTGACTTTCCCTCTTTAGTTGAAGGTGGTCTTGAACAGTAAGCCATCATGCATTAAGATTTTTGGATTATTCTCTGATGATTTGACGAGGATCTGCTTCAATGGAACTTCCTGCACGAAAGGTATCAGATGTCAAAATTCCCCGACCGGAATTTGACGAGCCACGTGCGGACATGTTAATGCATTCGGATAAACAGCACAAATGTTTTTTTTTGGTGGCTATGATTGCATAGCCCCATCACTTTCCTCTAGTTTTGTCTTATTTTGTTCTACAAGACAAAAAAAAAACGCCTACAAAAGTTAAAGGAGAAAAAAATTTTTTAAGGATTTAGGAATAATTTTTTTTTCTAATATTCAATTAGTGAAAAGTGTAAAAAAAATTGAATCTCATGGTAATCGACCTGGATTCGAACCAGAAACTATAATTTTCGTAAAATTTGTCCTAGACTCTTAAATTAATATTTTACTTCAGTATAAAAAGACCTTGAGAAATTAATGAATCCGACTGTCGAGGTAGCCGAATTTACGGAGAAGGCCATTTAGTGAGGTTAATTACAGAAGGAAACATTAGTATGTCTGCTCCTGCGTCTCAATTGGTAGAGCAATGAGCCTGGATACTTTCGAATCCAAGTCGTTGACGATAAGGTTATTTTTTTTTTCATACTTTCATTACCTACACATACTTAATTTAAGTTGAAAAGACCTAAGATCTCAAAATTTTTCCACAAACATAGTCCCCCCCCCCCGCCCAAAAAAAAATAACATTGATTTCTCGTCTCGCTCAGTTTTAATTGTCGATACTAAAGAGTTAGTAAAACGAGTGCTGCCACGTTTCGAGGTAATTTTGATTCCATTTTAGTTAGAAGCGTGATCTGTAAATTTTTATTAGAGGTGACATGTGTAACCACGTAATAGTCAAACTGTCTTCTTATACAAATTTTGGTGCAGTTTATTCATTCATTGATTCGTAGCAGTTTCTGAAAGATGTCCATTATCATGTTGTAAGTAGTCGTGAGCGGATCGTTTAACAATTATATTTTGATATTGTGCCAAACGAATAATACTTCATCGGAAATAGGCAAAGTGAGTGAGTGCACCGTTTAAGCGATTTGCTGTGCCGGTTTTTAGGCTGTCATAACTTTGTTGAAACCCTTTCATTATCGTGGGGGTTTTTTAAGCCGATGTTCGTCGGGCCTTTATAAATGGAATTCCCATGACAGTTGGTGAGAGATACAGTTTCATAATGACTAGAGGCTGTTCTGCAAAGACATTTCTCTTGATTAATTTTTTCCTCCCCCCTTTATTGACCAGTAATATCATAGGGTTTACGCCGATCAATATGAAGCGTTATTAACGTTAATAAGGGAAAAAATGGTTGTTATTGATTAGCTGCATTGGGGTCTTGAACACGTTTTAATATAAATTGTTTGTGTTTTTGTATCCGCCCCCTTAATAATTGATTTATTTCCTTACATTCATTATTAATTTTCTCATTCGATTGAGTGCTTAGTTTCTCGTCGTCGCATTAATTTATCACTTTTCTATTCTAAAAGAATGTTTTGCCACATTATGAAATGTCTCTCTAATGTCGTCTAATCTGTTGAGTGTCTAAGCTGTCAAAACGTGCTAGTTAATGCTCATGGAAGGAAATGTCATTAGCAAGTGAAATATCTATGAAATTATTGGACATTTCGATATAATGACGATGTGAGAAAGTTGTACGAATCTGTCGCTTTCTGACATTTCATTGGAAGAGCAGGCTGAGAGAATTAACGCCCACGTTTTCATTTCTGGGTATCCTAGTTACAGTACAGTTGCATTGTAGTTTCCTTTGAAAATGGATACGCTATAGTAGTTGCCCAAAAATTATTAAAAACTTCAGTAACAGGAGATAAAGCATTTAAACACAGCATGTGTGTTACAAGTCTAGAAATTCTGTTATTGCTTCAATTATTTCTTCCAGTCATATATTTGCTTCCACCATTTAGCGAATTCTATTCCCAGGATTGAGTAGAAATTAATTTTAATTCAAAACTTTGCTCTTCAAAACAACAATAAGAAATTGAAATGGCGGAATTGTACATTCGCACTATTTGGCCATGAAACAGATTCAACAAAGATTTTTTTTCTGTTTAGGGGGAGAGACTGGTGTTGGGGGACCTTAAAACCTTAACTCCAAAATGCTTTATCGCAGCCAAACAATTTGTTTACGAGGCTGCTCTCGTTTAAAGAAGGTTCGTCTCAATGAGAAGAGTCCATTCATCATGTCACTTTTATGGTTTTTGAGTTGCTGAAATGATGAATGCTTCTTCCATATCATTTTTAGAAAAAAATATCTTTAAAAAGGCTTATCCCAATTTCATGAAAAATACGTCAATGCACAGTTTAAGGATGTATTAAATTTTTTAATGAAAAAAATTATTTTTTCTGCCGGGGAGGTGCGTTATAAATCCAAACGGCTAATCAGAGCCAAACAAGTTTTCTTTTACAAAAAACAAATCGCGTTAATAAATCTGTACAGGGTGTTGCAGATAACTACAGGGCAGGATAACGGGAAGCCTACCCACTCGATTGCAGGGGCCGGTCGGTCGATTGGCAGAATGGAGGGAGATGAAGGTGGCCAACAGTTTCCACAGTCAGGGAGGGGGGGTGAACGTCAAAAATGTCATTTTTTGATAAAATTACCCAATTATCATTTGATATCGAGCCGGCCCCTGCAATCGAGCGGGTAGGCTTCCCGTTACACTGCCTTGTAGTTATCTGCAACACCTGTATATGTTCAGTTTGATTCGCTGGTATGATTGCTATAGCCGTTTGTTTTTTTTTTTTAGAAAAAAAATTAATATTTCTAAAAAAGGCTTAACCAATTATCAAAAAAATATGTCAAGACTCAAATTAACGTAGTCTCTAAGTATGTATTAATTTCATTTGGTTCTACTTTCTGCCGTTTCGGAGGAGATAGCTGCACAGAAATGGTCACAAAACCATATAGGGAATTATTTTTTTTAACATTTTCTCGAATCCTGAATTAAGTTTATTTCAGAAAAAAAAATTGATCTGGGGATACGCCTTTACTCAGAGAGGTAGGCCAATAATAAAATTTATTGTCCCCACAAATTGATCTCGTAGAACAGTATACAAGATTTTGATCATGTGGTCATCAGCAGAATACCAAAAAAACGCATTGTACTGATGACGATCACAAGGTGGTAATATAGATCTCTTTTTAGAGAATGATACGTGTAACGTAAATTCGTGAAAATTATCTTAAAACTTAAACTAATGAAAATAAAGTGCTTTGAGATACTGAAAGAGATAAACTGAAATGGTGGGATGGTATATTCGCACAGGCCTCCCGCTTTATAATGAAAAGAAAAAAAAATGGAACATTTCAAGTATGTATTAATTTCATTTACTTTTCTTCTTTACTCTCTCGAAGAAGTTGCAAGAATTGATCACATACGTACAGACGGAGAAACTTTTTTTTCACAATTGTAATATATTTACTCGAATCGTGAGTTTTTAAGTCGATTTCACAGAGAAAAAAAATTTTAGTTGGGAAACGAGTACATAGGGTACAATATATGTCAGCTAAAAACAGAACTTGATGTAGATCAAATGTGAAACAGAAAAGGGTGAAAGAGAAAGGGGATGTTGCCATAAATAAGAATAAACATGAAGAGGCGGACTAAACAAGATGGATATAGAAAAATTAAAACGTTAATGCAAAATCAAAACTCCAAGTAAATAAATAAAAATTAAGCTAGAATGAATGTAATGAAGAATCCACGTAATTTCTTTCCCTTCTAATCTTCGTTTAAAAAATGCAACAAGAAAATTGATATTTTTTATGACCACGTCATGCCCATGCAGTTATGGATTTAGGAACGAATACGCTATTAGAAAATCCTGCCTTAAAAAAGTTAATTGTAAATGGAATTGATTTACAGAAAAATGATCAAAACTGGAGGAAGATAAAAGCAATTACGTATTTTGTTTCTCCAACGGAAGTGTTGCATGGTTGTGGGCGTGTAACAGAATACTGCGTGTAGTCAGTCACTCGAAGTGGATTTTTCATTAGCCAAATGGAGTCGATTTAATTTAAATTAGAAGTTGATTACTCGAACAGTTCTAATCAAAAGCGGCCGAATTTTCTTTTTTTTTTTTTGCCCCTTTTCTTCTTCTTCTTTGCTTATTTATTACTTTTCCTCCTCCTCTTTATTTTAAGCTATCTTCCTTAATTAAAAATGTCTCTGCAAACAAAACGTAATCAAGGAGTTGGGAGCTTGGTTTGGTTTATTAAAAACCGTCAGACGATTGGAATTGCGTCTTCCAATCAGAAAATCAGTTTTCCATTCGTCTTTGGCGAATTCTGATTAGAAACTGGTGGAGAAAGTTTGGAAGTTTTATTTTTTTTCTTTTCTTTCCTTTTCCTTCATTCGTGTTCTTCTTTTTCTACCTCATCTTCTCTTCGTTTTCATCACAAGCAGCTAATGTCGATTAGCATTTGAAATGCAAATCCTGGTGCTTAAGGCTAACTTCATTTCCAGTTAAGAAAGCCAATACTTTTCGGAACGACTTTGCAGAAGCTGATGAAATGAGAGGGAATGGAAAGGATCGCCAGGAATTGACTTTGGGTGTTGTGCGTATATTTTGATGAGTATTTTTTTTTCATTTTATTTTTCTTGGATCTCAGGCAGAGTGAGAGAGGAAGGGGGGGGGGAGGAGTTTGAAATGTTTCAATTTTTATATAATGTGGTGCTCAGATTGCAAATAGTGAGCAATGGAGGAGAGGCTCTTTTATTTTCGTTTTCCTTTTTTTTTTTTCTTCTCCTCCATTTCCTTATTTTGGTTTTGACTTCTTGTTGTGAGAAACAAATCGATTGGGGATAAGAAAAAAATAAACGACTTCCTATGTACTTTAGGAAAGGAAAAAAAAGTGATGCAAGGTTAATAAAATATTAAAATGCAGAAAACAACGAGGCTTCTAAAAAAAATCCATATAAAAAAGTGGAAAACGGATATCTCGTTATATAGGGGAACGATCTTGGGCGAAAAAAGGAAGACGACAATTTTTTTTTTTTTTTTTTTTTTATCCAAGTTTGGAAATGAAAGATGTTTGGGATAAATTGTGGGTTTATACTTAAATTGAATGATACATCAAATTGATTTTACTCTTCTTTTTTTTTCTCGTTCTCCTTTCCTTTCGGCAAATTTTTATTTTTATTTTTACCTGTCTTTTATTTGCTTTTGTCTCCTCTTCTGCATTACTTTCCGCAAAGGTAATACCAAATGGGAATTAGAGAATTGCTTTTCAAAGGGCGGCTTACGCGGGAGTCCATCGCTGTCCACGTGTCGGTGTCTTTGCTGTTAGCTTAATGTTGTGGACCAAAATTTAATGAGACTGGGAGCCCCCTCGTAATTGCATTTATCATGTACATCCCAGCGGTGGAAATCCTATAACTTTATTTTGTAATTATGCTGCGGGGGAAGTTTGTGTATTTCACAAACACACATGCACACACACACACAAACGCACGTGCGCACACGAAATATTGAATTTCCCATAAGGCTTGGTGCGGCTTTTTTCAAAAGCGCGGGCAGGCGTAGGTGACTCCGTGGATATTGTTACTGAAGGGGACGAAACGCACTCTCTCTCCTCTTACAATATGATTAAAATTGAAATATGGAGATGGAAAGATAAATGAAATTTTTAGGTTAGTGAAACAAAAAGGTTAATTTATAAGATGCGGACCAAATAATTAGCAAGTGCATAAAAACTGTATTTATTGTCCAATAAACAGTCAACTCAAACGAATAACATCAAATTCACGATTTTTCATCTTTTCCACGAGTGACTGGTTCATTTCTGTAAGTATTCTTGCCCAGGATTCATGAATTGCTTGTTGAAAATATTGAATCGTATTTCCCGTTCTTGTAAACATCTCTAACCACGATATCCCAAAGGTTTTTCAATAGGGTTTAGGCCAGGACTGAGAAGTGGCTAGACAACTACGTTAATATTTTTCTCTTCCAGCCAGGTTAACGTTGATCTGGAAACCTGCATGGATGCGTTGTCTTGCTGAAGTGTGTAATTATGCCCAGCTATTGTTTTGTGCACAAAGATACGTGTTTGGTAACATTCCGAGTCCAATCGACCTTTAATTATTGCTAAATTTGTGTCACCGCTGTAAGCAAAGCCATCCCACATTTTCATAACCTAACCGTAGATTATGCCCATTCCAATCTCATTTGTTTATGTCGTTGAAGACGGGGTTGATATTTCATTTCCATAAACCTTGCGTTGCTGGAATCGTGCAAAACCCGTAGAACTGTTGACTGAAATGCTTTTCCTTTCACCTCTCGTGAAATTTGTCGACTTGACAAATGATCTTTTGTTGCCATCTTGAATGTTCTTCTTTTCCCTTGAGATGAAGTTCTAATTCGTCTTCCTGAGTAGGATTTACCTTTCGCTGAATGCTTTCTATTCACATATCTACTTATTGTAGATTTATTTCTTTTCAATCGACGACTAATTTTACCTTGTGATATTCCTTCAAGGGTCCATGTATGAATTTGACTTTTCCCCCCTTTTCACTTGGGTCTTTCTTGCCACCCATGTTGAAAAAGATGCCACATTTGCGTGAACCAAAAGCTTCCACAGAGTTAAATTCCTATGCAAATTTCATGAGAAGTGTTGGTTGCTTAACTTCTGTCATTTGAACATCACTTATCGCTCGTTGCTAATATTGTGGCCCAAATGATTGACATTGAAAATATTTAATAACTACTTAACAAATTATCAGAATATAATAAACAATGTGTATTATTCGTCCATATGTACTCACAGATTGTATATATTTTTATAAGGTAAGAGCGCAAATGAGGTTTTACGTTGGTTGCTAATTATGTGGTTCGTATTTTGAATGGAAGGGGAGAGGACTTAGATGAATGGGTAAGGGAACGTTTTGTTAGTTTCTCTTTTATCTCGTTTTTTGTGACCGATGTCCGTTTATGTGAAACCAAGCAATGCTTTTCGTGTCGGGTTTCATGGAAAATTCAACGGCTGGAAATAGCGTTTAGTCGGTTGGGAGAGGACGCACTTTTGTGAAAATCCATCAACCGCTCCCTTACCTCTTTCTTGTGTGTCTCCTCTTCCGCAGAAGTTTTGCTTCACTTTTTCTATCCCATCTACACACGCACACACAAAAGGTACCCTCCTCTTCTAGCTTTCTTTTTCTTCCCGTTTTCGCTCATGCCTCCTTTTTATCCTTTTCTGACGCCCTGGTTCTTTTCTTTTTTCCCTGCCTCCCCCCCCCCTCTTTCTCTTCCTCCTCCTCCGCAAAATGCATCGGTCGCAGCTGTTCTTCCTTTGTAATAGATACCGTTTTGTCTCATCCACGGAGAAGAACCTTATTTCCTTTGCGTTTTTCTTTGGCGGTGGTTTAATATTCCCTTTTGAAATTGCTAATTAAGCGTAGTTTGTAAGGAAATGAAGGAAAGTCGGGCTGCATTAACCACTCGCCGGCGACGCCCGACATCCCTAGGAAATTGAGAGAACACCATCGTTTTCTCTCGCACTGGAATCGCTGGAGATTAAACAGAGAAAGAGAGGAGGGGTAAAAAGAGGAGGGTAAAAAGAGTGAAATTTTGTGAGGGGGGGGGGGGGGAGGAAAGAAAAGAAGGGAAAAAAACAGAGTCTTTAGAATTTTAACCGTGTTCCGTAAAAATAGAATGACTTGGAACAATATTGCAAATAATCGAGCAAAGACAAAAATGAAGTCAGTGTTGTTATTAATTTCTAATTAATTTCCTTGGCTGTTCTGCCAAGATTCGTTTTTCTATTTATTTTTTTTATATTTTAAAGTTTTTTTTTGTCTTCTTCGAAACCTTCCCCTTCTTTCATTATAACCGTGGTAATGATAATGATAAGAGAGAACTTCATTAGAGTTTTCGGTTAGAAATTTTTTTTCTTGTTTTAGTAATCGTCTCCTAGAGGGACATTTTTTTTTCCCTCCTCGTCTTCGGATTTTTTTAAAGTTAATGTTTCAACGAAAGTAGCGCCTTCATATTTTTAGATGACTTTATCCACGTGCTATAATTTTAACACCAAATCGTGATTTTCTTTAGCATTATTTAAAATTTAAATTGAAATCTGTAATTAGCCAGTGTTTCTTCAATTTTAATTGCTTTATATTACGGAGATAAATAAAATTTATTCTAATTTCGGTTGAATCTATGTGGTTCATGAAAATTATTTGAGTTATTAAAGCTGGCTTCTCAGTAACTTAATCTAGGCTTATTATTTTTGGAAAAAACAAATTCGGAGTATGTCCGGAACTCAAGTCCCAGAGGCGAACCTAAAACGGGATCAAACCCAAGTGAAGGAAGGTGAAGAAGTGTACATTAGTGGAAGCGTTAATACCTGGGTGTAAAAATTTCCTTAGATTATGCCATGTGCTTAAGATTGTGGATTTTGCCGAGTTTCGTATATTGCGTGGCTTTGTATTCCATGTTGTCATGCTGTACATTTCATGTGTAGTGAGTGTGGAATAACCCCAGTGGAAGAAAGAACGGCAGGAATATATGTATTCCGTCTTCTCCTCATAGGCGTTTTATTACGTGTGCAAGATCTGTATCTTCAGTGGCTTTTGTGTATATATGTATTTGCAAATAAAATGTATGTGTATTGGGGTTGGAAATAGGAATTAGGTAGGCCACTTTGTTCTTTTATGTCTTGTCTGTTATGAGGGATAAACCACTATCAAAATATAATGTGTTGTGTAGTCTAAAACTGTGTCTGGGATGTATTTATAGTATAGAGCATTTATTTATAAGCTTGTAGCATTTATTTATTTAGGCTACATATTGGTTTGCTGTATGATGTTGGCTACCTGATTAGTCTGTGTAATTAGTCTGCGTGAGTATTTTGCAACTACATATGGCATGCTGGATGGTTTCCTCTGTGATAAGTCGAGTTTATTATTATTCACTTTCAGAAACTTGAAATAAATTTTTCTCAATAATAAGAGTTAAATTTCGACAAATCGAATTTCAAATAATTCCAAGAACGGTTCTCTAGCAATTGTTAAGTAGCGGAAGAATGGTTTTACAATGCCCCTTCATATTTTCTACATTTTTTGACGTAGAAGGTTGAAATTCGTTTGTTTCCTTTTTTATTATAAATTTTATTGACATAAACAACCTTATTCTTTGAACTGGAATGAATATCTGAAAATACTTATCTTAAAATCAACTTTCTATATTGAAAATATTGCTTAGTAAAATTTAATGGGTAAAATGGTTGTCCCTGATATTTGGAATGTTGTCAAAACAAAGCTCGAAACCTTAATTTATCTACAAAATTTATAATATTTTTTAATGAACGGATATATATATTTAGAGAAGGACGAGACACAAGAACCCTGGAATACAATAAATAATAGTTATTAAATAAAAATACAAAGTGAATAAAAAATAAGATAAAATAAACAAAAATAATAAATCAAAAATCAAAATAAAAAAAAAATTATTTTTGTTTATTTTATCTTATTTTTTATTCACTTTGTATTTTTATTTAATAACTAATATTTTTTAACAAATTTTTTAATATAGTACATAATTCTGTCCTTTCAGTCAACATTTTAAAGGGCAAATGACACCAAATGGCGGTCCCCTCCATTCAAAAACGCTAGCTGCGCGTGACGTCATCTTGGCCAAACCCGTAGCCCACGTGAAAGACAGGCCCTGTCCGTAACCACCGAGAGAGAAGGCCTCTGCCATGAAAACTAATACATTGTTACATCATCATAGTTAGGGCAAATTTATGGCTTATTGGTAGAAATACGAAAAACAATACCCTAAATATGATGATGTAACAATGTATTACGTTTCATCGCAGAGGCCTTCTCTCTCTGTGGTTATGCCCTGGCGCGGAAAAGTCACCTGATCATCTTATTCCGAATAACAATGTAACCTTCATTGTTTCCATCTTGGATTTTAATAATCAGCAATTTTTCGTTTGTTGGAAACAATCAAGGTTACATTGTTATTCGGACTAACAAGGGGACATTACGACCTCGGAATTTTAGTTTAATACGAGACTTCGTGTAGTTGTAGTGTACCTTTAGGGTGTTAATATACTTAAATATTAAGGCGCACTATTCAGCCAATTTTGAAAAAAGACGGTATAAAGTTTCGAGCACCATACATAAGGGGAAAGTTTTCCTCATTGATTGTAAGTGATCCGATAGCTCAGACGGCAGCGTGGTTGCTCTCAAATTATTAACATGTAAGTGCGAGGTGGCGGGTTCGAATTCCAGTTGTAACAATTTTTTTTCTTTACCCAAATAATTATTCAATATATTATATTTGCAAATTTATTTGTGACAACCAACTTTTTCACAAAATTTTCCTTTTCTCAAAATTATTATACTTATTTTTATTGTTGCAAGTGTCTACGGAGTAATAAAGTATTTTCTGCAAAATATTTTGTATAGAATCAACATTTTAAAAGCAATAAAATAGAATTTATATTAACAGAAGTGGCTTTTAAATTATGATTTCTTTATTAAAAATGAAGTTAAAAAAAAGAAAAAAATTGATATTTAGTATTAGGAAAGTATTCAAAAAACTATATGAAATAAACTTCCGATTTGCTGCTATTTGCCCTTTAAACTTAAGGATTATACTGAATATTATTTTCCTTGATTCTGTTTTTGGGCTCCATTTCCGGCTCTGCTGTTGATGGATGTTCCTTTTTCCTATATTTTTTGGAATTAAAGTTTGAATTGAATTATTTTTATTATTATTAGTATAATCTCTCTTTTAATGAGCATACGATTTCCTTGTATTTAGATATATCTCGCCGCCTGGGACTGATTAAAAGAGCATCTGTTTTTTTTACGGGCGCAAGAACACTCTATATTTTATTTAAAGCCTTTGTTGTCCCCAAGATCATTTATTGCGTTTGGGTTTGGTTTGGGGGTAATTTTCAAATCCTCAACAAAATTCAACGCAAATGCGCTAGTCTTGACCTATTTAAAAGAAAATTTAAACATAAAATTGGCCCTGACCAAGTGTCTGTTTTTAGCGTTTATCGTGTTATTTATATTGTTTTATTTAATCTTTTGGTTAGTGTTTTTTTTCATAAAATTTGCGTTTCATCTTTATATCCTGAGTTTAATTTTACCACGTTACGTAGGACCCGTAGGGGGTTTACTTTAATTCCCACTATTACTTGGAAATCGTCTCTTTCTCGTGTTCATCCCATTTCTAAATTAGTCAAAAATTACCTGGAACGTTTTAATGACATAGACCTTTCCCGTGCTGAGGGTCTGCATTTAACTTTATTTTCTTAGTTTTTCTTTCTTTTTTTTTTCTTTCCCCCGTTAGTTTTGTGTCTTATAGTAGTTAATTTTTAGCTGTTGGGTTTTGTTTGTTTTTGTTTTTTTTTTTTTGTTTTTTTTAAATGTTGTTTTCATCAACTCCGTTTTGGGCATTTAGCCTGTTGGGGGGCAACATGGGGCTCTACCCTCCGGAGTATCTGGCGGGGTATTCCCATTTGCTGCTACAATTATTATTATTATTATTATTATTATTATTATTATTATTATTATATTAAATGGCTAAAAGCCTATAATACGTAAATTTCATATATATATATTTGCAGATATTACTATTGACATGCTTTCTATGATTGATATCCAACAGATCGCATATTGTATTGTTTCAGGGTATGACATCGGGTTACAATTGTCTCGAGTATTATAAGAGAAAGTTTTACATAAAAACATTAAGATACATGTATTAGGTTGATACATATGGGGGATATGTTTTATGATTTTTGTAACGGTCTAGTCCTTTGGGAGGTTTACTAGCACTTTGTAGGTTACTCTGAACAACCAACTATATACGTATCTCCTTTAATTTGCTATTTTTTTATGCTGGGATTCTTTACCTGTTTTAACTGGTCTTGTATATTTCTTTTAACTTTGCTATATTATGTATTAAAGATAGAACCGGAATTTGTGTCAACTTAGCTTTATCTAAAAAGTTCTGGTAGAGGTGAAATAAAATCAAAAGTTTTATAGCTTTTTTTTTCTAGTGGACATAGTGAATGAATGAAAAGCATAACGTTTCGTTTCATTTAGGAAATGCGAAAATAACGGTAGATTTTTTTTGTAATCACCATGGTTTTCAATAATAGGCCCACCATTTGTAATTGAATAGAATTCTCGAAATTTGCATTTTTGCATATTAATTTGTTGTACATTTTAGTCTACTATGGCGTCTTATATTTGAGTCGAATCATTTCTACACGCGGTGAAGCGAAATTCCAAAAGAATTGAAAATTTATTTTTAGCTATTATTTTTCTTAAATATTTTAATAAAATATGTATTTTAATAAATATATTAAAAAGAGACTGAAGGAACTTAGCAGTAGCAGTTTATTATGTGAATGTGTCGGCGTGTGGTTTGAGGCACTTCTATAGGTAAATTTCAAGTGCTGTTAATTTGCACGGGAGAAGAGGTAATGCATATATCAGGATCATTATATAAATGTTTCACCCATGTAAATATTGGCTGTCCAATCTATGGAATGTTGACACTACCTGAACCCTTGCGAAAGCTCTCCCCAGTCAGTTTGAGGAGAGCGTGTGATTTGCTACGCTTCGGTTGCTGGTGACTGATGTTAAACCTTGGCGACTCTAATTCTTTTGCCAGTCTCGGTGGACAAAGCAGGCTAAATTATTGTGCGAACAGAGAGAGAGAAAGAGAGAGAGGAACAAGTGAAGCGTTTCAACCCGATTTTAATATTTAATCGCTTATTTTCGAGCAACACACTGCGGTGGAAACGTCATTGGAGGAGAGCTAGTCAGATAGGAAGAGAGGGAATGGTGTGCATACTGGAAGCCAGTGGATGAAATCCGGAGACGAAGTGATGCAGAGAGAGAGAGAGAGAGAGAGAGAGAGAGTGAGTAGGGAGAGCGGCGGGGGTAAATGGGGAGGAGGAGGAGGAGGAGGACGGGGGATCCAACCGCAGCGATGACTGTTGTGATGCGCGCAACGGCGCTGACAGACGGCGCCGTCCGCCGACCGCACTCCGCACGCGTTCGATTCCCCCCTGCTGGTGCTGCTGTTGGTGTTGTTGTTGTCGTTGTTGGTGGTGCAAACTTTTCGAAAAGGTTTTGGTTCGTAGTTTGTTGCCATTAGCGACCGGATTAGCCGATCGTTTGCCTTTCGTCGCTGGGGCTTCTGTGATCAACTGTTACTCGTCCGGCCTGTTGGTCGAAACAACGGCGAGGATTTAGCCTGTTTAAAGCTGGGCGATCGTTAGCGAATAGGAATTAGGGGCAGTTGGCAGATGACGAATTCGCTGTTTTTAGTGCTTTTTTTATTTTTTTTAGGATTTTTTTTTTATTTGAGAAACGCGGAAATTTTGCATGAAGAGGAAGGATTATGAGTAACAAATGATTGGAAGGAGAGCACGCCTTCCTTTTGTCTCTGTCTCCCTTTCTCTGTCGGCTCTTAACTGGCAGGAGAAAATTTTTGGTCAGGCTTAATTAATATCTAGTGTTCGTGATGTGATCCGCCCAAGACTAGACTGGTAATTTTAAGTGTGTATCGAAATTGAATTCGTTTCCCTTTTCCTCTTCCTCCTTGTCTATTAACCTTTGGATGTTAGGGAGTTCTTTCTTGGAGGTGGGAAAACATTCAGGTGTAACTGGAATAAAAAAAAAATATAAGTTCAAGTATAAAGATCTTTTTCAGAAGACACCAAAATAAAATATTTATTTTTAGTTAAAAATTTGGATTAGATGATAATTTATTTACTAATTCCTTACTTTAAAGGTCATAAATTAAAAAAAAAAAAAAAGTGTTCAAAAAATTCCTAGAATTCCTTGACAGCGTTTATTTTTGAACTACAGGGTGTTTGTAATTAAACTGACAGTACGCAGAGCCATCTGTAGCTCGATCTCACAACCGGAATGGCACCAAATTTGGTAGGAGAATAATGACGACATAGGAAGGAGGATTCCACGAAACAAATGTAGTTATAAATGTCGCCGACAGGGGGAAAAAAAAAGGTGGCGCTGTTCTAGGTTGCCGAGAATTTGCATAAAACGCAGGTAAAAATCCATAATGCAAATCTCGACTACGTAATTGATAACTTTTACTGACGACAGAATGACTTGAACTCCATGTGAGTTTTGGATGCGAGATTATTTGAAATCCAAAGCGTATCTTGATGGGGTCCCGAATCTGTCTACCTTAAAAGAACAAGAAATCGCAGACTGTGATGAACATTCCTTGACATGTTACTTTTTAATGGCAGCTAGTGAATGTTCTGCGGAAGATGCAAAGAGAACGGCGGTCACATTGAACGTTGTGGGGATGGGAATGCACTGAATAAAACACGTTTCACTTAAATTTCGTCTTCGTTATTCATATGTCTGTTCTTTGACGTTGGGAACTACAATGTTTTCCCCATGCCGTCATTAGTCAGCCCACTTACTAAATTTGGTGCTATTCTGGTTGTGAGATCGAGCTAGAGGTGGCTCTTGAATTCTATCAGTTTAATTACAAAAACGTTGTACTTCTATATGATGAAAAGTTATGGACAAAGCAAGTATTTTTTTAAGTTTTTTCTTTTTTTGAAAGAATAATACTAACTTTGTATTTAGTAACATGATTTCATTTCAATTGATAAAATTGACCTATAGTTAGACTTACTAGATGACAAACTTTTAAAAATGAGGACACAAGATTGACATCACATTTGGATTCTGGAATGTTTATTTTCTAAAACCAGCACTAGTATACCACTTAGTCCAATGCGACTAATGAGTTGAAAGCAAAAAGAAATGTTACTGGGAAGAAGAAACGTGGTCCAAGATAAATGCTTTATAATACTAGTCGAGCTCAAGTTCAAAGGCTTTATAATTCCCAAGCTCAAAGGCTTTTTGAGGACTTCTTGAGTAAAAGGAAGCCTTGGCATTTCGCATAACTTTATGCGGCGCGGAAATAAAGAACATTAAGAAACACAAAAAAGAACTGTCCAGATAAAAGAGAATGTCTGGTGACCTTACCTACTGTTCGATATTCTCAAGCACTGAATGAGCTTTGGCTAATAACCTCGAAGAAAGCTTCACAAATGATACTGACTGCTTTAGGTTTAAAACTGTATAGAAAAGAGTTCATAATGTGTAATACAGCAAATATTCAAACAAGCAAGAGAGAATGAAAATGCGCATGAGCACTATATCAGCATCAACATGAAGGAGGTTGAGAATCATACTGGACCAAGTGTCATTTTTTTAACAATTGTTAAGGAATATGCGAAGTTATGTTGGGTGAATAATTTGAGCTTCTGTACTTCTTTTAATTCAAGCAATAAAGATGGACCATTTGAATATATGACGAATAACCCTCAGCTACAGCTCCAGATGTCCGTATCTGATTTTATTTCATTGTAGATGGAGATGGCTCACTAGGGTTCTCAATCCTTCAGTTTCAAGTTGATTATTAATATAAAATCCTTTTCTGATTAGTCGGTTTATAATTTGACTTTCTCTCTCTACACAATGCTTAAAAGGTCAGAATATTGTATTTTCAACCCATTTGCTCACGCAACGTTACTAATAACAGCTTTGACTTGTGTTTTATGTGACTACTGTTTAAGGCTATCACAACAGTGGAGAACGGATTTATATGGTAAAAGTATGCCCTATAATAAAATAACAACATTAACTTATTAGAAAAGCGCCCATTACTGATTTCTGTAATGTATTCAGTTTTATAGGACATACAGACATGTAATGGTTTTATCGTGGATTCAGATTTATCTCACTTTATAAAGCAGTCGGGGCATATTTGTTGAATTGGGCTCTCTCGTCATTGTTCGAAGATGAAGTTGCTTTGGACCGTATATTGAAGTTCTTTATCTTTCTTCGAAAAATGAATGAAACCTTTATTTCATTGTCAATTCTTTTATTAAACATTAAAAAGGTTAATTATGTGTTTTATTGTTATTATTTTTTGTATCTACTTCATTGTACGTCAGGTGGATGGATTCTTTCAGTCAAAGCCTGATCGCCAAGATAAAATGTTAACCCTGATCCGTTGTTGGCCTGTCATTGTTATGTGTGGATGGCAAGCGCCATGTCGTGAATTCCCTGTCGATTTTCCCCCGAAGCGGTTTCCCGACCCCCGGTGCTCTTCATCTTCGTCCGCCCTCCTTCTTCGCTATCTCGATCCCATTCTTTATTTGGATCAATAAGTCTGAAAGGTTCCTCGCTCTCCTTTTCTCTCCCTTTTCTTCCTTGTTATTTTTTTAAAACCACGAGCCCAGGTCTCTTTTCTCTCTCTCTCTCTCTCTCTCTCTCTCTCTCTCTCCTCTCTCTCTCTCTCTCTCTCTCTCGTCTTCAAAATATTCTCCTGGGAAATGGATGCTCATCCGAAGCCATGATTGTATTTGATAAAGGGGAGGTCGGCGTGGAAGGGACAAAATGCATCACGACAGATTAAAGATTAAATTGAACATGAATTTGCTGTCTTAAAAATTGTATTAAACCTGGAGCTCGAGCATGAAAATGTCTTTTTGTGCGTGTGTATGTTTAATGAGAAGCGGATGGTAAGGAGTATTAGGGTTAGGAGTAAATTTCCAGTCTTGACGAGAGTTATGAGGGTTAAAAATAAAAATTAAAAAAAAAAGTGCTAGCTTCGTGGAAAAAAGAAAATCTTGGCTTCGGAGTGCGCTGCTTAGCAACGCAGGTGTGAAGTGCGCTCGGCGGATCCGGTCGCTAGTCGAGACGGAAGGGTTGAAAGGTTCACGCCTTCAAACATTTCGCTTGAAGTGGAAATGTGAGATTGTTATGAAGAAATCCAAGTAATGTTCGATATTTTTCTTCATTCGCGTTCTTTTTAAAGTTCTTTTATTGGACTTAGTCTTACAGAAAGATGGGAAAATGTCTAGACTTGAAATGATCTTGTACGTCAGCATCAAACGCGCAATGAAAAGAATTGGCATATTGATTGAGATGTTTTTCTCGAGCATACAAATTGGCCTTATTTTCCTGCAGGTATTTTGATGGGAGAGGCTTTTGCACTTTCATAGCGGAAGCAAACCGTTGCATTTTGGAGATATGATTTTTGGACGATTATCATTGTGTTCTTACGCTTAACGAGTTTGTAGTCTATTTTAGTAACAATTGAAGGGCTATGGGCAATAAGGACCTAACCCACAGGAAGAAATTCTTATTAAATTTAATTAGTGCTGGTGAAATCCATTTACAATAAGGTTCTGTAACAATTGCACAAGTAAACGGCAATCACAGTAAATCAAAACATCAACCATACAGATGGTTGATCAACCTTAGAGATTTTTAAACAATATAACATCACTTTTCTCAAAGACTTCTTCCTGAGGGTTAGGTCCTTATTGCACCGAGCCCTTCAATTAGTTGATTGTAGCTTGGAAGTTTTGATAGCATGATAGCGTGGTTAACGTTGATTGGAATCGTAGCCTTTTAAGATTCTAGGTCGGTGTATCGTTTTGCTATTACACGGCGTAAGAAAGATGAAAATGAGATAAAGGATGACGTAATAGCTGCCTTATATAATAGCTATATTTCAATAGCAGAAATGTAATGTATACTGAAAAAAAAAAATGGAATTGAAACCTCAGCCATTAAGCTTGATGGTAATTTCTCTGGTCTTTTTAACCTGTCATTAGTATTAATAGTAATAAATTTTGTTAGTCATTTTTAGTTACCTGTAGTCAAACAACTGACCCAAGTAAAAGACCAAGATATTTGAAAATCTTGGCTCGCAAAAGCCTTACTGCACAAATAAATTGATTTATTTTCCTGGTAGAAAGAATAAGAAAATGTCTATCGGCATTAGAATATGTCATGACGTGCAGTGTTTGTAATTGATCTCACAACCGGAATGGCACCAAATCTGGTGAGAAAAGTGGAAGGACATCTTTTCTTGACTGGTCCCTGTATGTCTTTTCTTGACTGGTCCCTGTATGTCTTTTCTTGACATCCCACTAGACTAATGACGACATGGGAATAAGGATTCCGCAAAAAAAAGTATTATTCCAAATGTTCTAAAGTTATTCGGGAATTTCCTCTACACCCTATATATATATTCGTTGAGAATAGGAGAGCTGAGAAGGTGGTGTTGTTGTAGTCTACGTAGCCGAGAATTAGCATAAAACACAGGCAAATACATGATGGAAATTCTCGACTACGTAGGTGACAACTTCACTGACGAAAGAGTCATTAGTCGCAGCACGGTCTAGAGATATATAAGGTCATCGAGTTTCCGAATTTTCCATTGTTTTGAGAAGCTAAAAAAAAACAAATCACGCCAGGTGCCGCATAGATCGCACTAGGGCCGACCGTGACCTCTGGGTAGAAACTTTAGTTTCATTTTCACTTTCAATGAAATATCTATATCTGCCGATAGAGCGACGCTGCTGGCGTAGTTGGACCGATTGTACATACAATGCCACTTTACAATAGAGTTCCGCCTCTGTCGGGAGCTAGAAACTTTAGCTTCATTTTTCAGTGGAGCTCGATGGCCATTTATATCTATAGACCGTGGTCGCAGTTTTCCTGTTTCATGACCGCCTCGTTCACCTGCGCACGAAAACGTCATACATTGTTACATCATCATAAAAAGTCATAATTTCGGGATTATTATTGGAAGAAATGCGATTAAGGATGACTTTTATGATGAACAGTGTATACAGTTTCCGGTCGCAGGCCTTCTCTCCAGGTAGTGTTGATCTAACTGTTAATTTTTATCACACTATCTTTAATTAATCCAGGGTTGCCAATTTAGCCGATTTCCTGGCCGATGTTTCAATTGTTGTGCATTGTTTAGCTTCTATTATAATAATGTCCAACAACTGAAACGTCGGCCATGAAATCGGCTAAATTGGCAACCCTTGTGTAATCATCTTGGTGGGGTCCCAACTTGACTATCTTAATCCCAACATATCACGGACTGTGATGAACATTTCTTGTGAATTGTTGCATGCGGCCGTAGAGAGTTGTGCTGAGGATGCAATGTGTGGTTCACGAGGATGGCGGTCACATTGTAGGTGGTCGATGTTCTCGCCGGGGAAGGGGATGTGCTGAATAAAATTTTGACTTTTCACTTAAATTTCATTTTTGTTATTCATTTGCCCGTTTGTTGTAATTTTTTTTATTGCTCTGCACAGCACCGACTTTTACCCTATCTTTGGCATTGTAAACTACAGATTTTTTCGCGGAATCCTTCTTCCCATGTCATTACAAAGACAATTATAATTACAAAGACCATGTACTATGGACGGAAGCTACCACATTTGATGTAAATTGTTTAAAGTGGCTTTAATAAACCCATAAAGCCTTAATAGAACTATGTTCGCTATTTAAATTATTTAAATAGGTAGTCGGTTAAACCTACGGACGTCTTGTAGATAATACCAAGCTGGAGCTTCTATTTGGAGCTTTGAAAGTTTAATTTGCATTACATCGAGCTGTTGAAATTATTCGGTCAGGTTATGGCTATACCCAAGCCCTACTTGGGTAAATATATCTTAGAGGAGGGATGGGTTGGAATATATCTGCTTTTATGGCAGCTATCTGCCACGATAATTGGATGGCTGACGGGGACTACATGTGCGTGCATTAAGTTCGAAAATGTTGCAAAGAACGAGAATGTGTGAAGAGACGAAAGTTAGTTTTGTTTTGTTCTTCGAATTGTAATCGTAGTAAAATTACTTTAATGATCAAATATCAAATAGCGTTTTTATCTTGGGACAGTTGAGACGGTAGTGCCCTCTGCAAAGCTGATTACGCATTGTTTGCATTTTGTTAATTAGATATATGCAGCCATTCTACCATATACCCTCAATTAAGCTAATATTGTTAAGTTCAAGCAATTGGTATTCTTCGCTATAAATTTTGAATAGGGAATGTATCCATAATGGCTATCTGTACTGTGAAGAAACTGCATAAGCATAAGAAGGATGGAAAGTATTGTTGTAAAGCATTGCAAAGGCATGTCTGTAATTTTTAAGTTTATACTTTAATCAAAGTAGAGGAGGAACAATTTGATTTTAGCAGTTAGTGAATTTTTATTTAATTTTTATGGTCATTGTGAACTTGATTTTAACGTAAGGCGTTTGGAGGCAAGCGATCGATCTCGTTAAGCCTTCTTATGGTAGGCGGACTAATCGATATAGAAAAGAGCGAAAAGCAAATAGGCGGGTTAGGCCTTCCGTTTTAATGGGGGGAAAGTTTTGACGATGGAATAGTAAAAATAACGCAAAGGCACGTGCAATTTTTTTTTTCTCTTGGTTAATTTGGACTGTTTTCTTTGGCTGAAATATGGCATGAATGAACTGCTTTGGTGGCGTAGTTTTGATGGATGCTTGCAGGGTTGGGGTGAACAAAGTTTCTTATCTCTGGGATGAAGGAGGGTCGGTATGGGGCGAGAGGAAGCCGCTCGGTCGTACGTTAGCATCCGTGGACCGCAGGGCTCTTAAGTCGCCATCAGCTAACGAGACGTCGACTAACAGCTGAGAGCCAACTTCTGCGGTCGGTAGTTAAGTGCGGACGCTGCCGCCAAGAAAAGGTTGATGCGCAGCTGCCCCGCGGTGAATAAATTTCAGGAGCTTTACTCTTCGGTTTCTCTCTACTATCAGTTGATGCCACGCAACTTGCCCACGGCTCCTCTTCCTTTCTCTACCACCACCACCACTACCACCGCCTTCTGCTCGTCTTTTTCCCCCATCCCCTCCTCTCCATCTTGGTTCTGTTCTCGAAACCAATCTGGGCTGCGACCTTTGCGAGCGATTACAAACGGCCCGTTAATGCGCTCTTTGCCCTTGACCCCCTGATCTCGATAGGGGCTTGAGAATCGGTCCTCGGCCATCGGTTGACTGGGGAGCCATTACTCACCGACGACCCTCGGGTCTTCCCTTCGAATCACCACTAAAGTAGAATCAGATATACGAGGATGCTTTTTTTTTCGTTGTTATTGTTGCTACAATTCCTGTTGGGGTTGTACGAGAGTGTGGAGGCGATTATGTTTAAGGCAACTAATCGGAGGAAATCGTCATAAAGATTTGATTTGCCCTTATTGGTAATTCCTCAAAGATTTATGTAAATCGCATTGCAATTGCTTAAAACTATGTAACAGTTAATTCTCAGGGTATCCGTATACTTGTTATAGTTCCATAGTTTTAAGGAAAACAGTTATCACATATGATTGCAAAAAATGCTTCGGGTGATAAGACCATCAGGATCTAGACACACCTTCACGAGAATCTAGGCACGCACTCGTCGAAATTAAAAACTACCTGAGAGAGAAAGGGAGGAGAGGCCATCACCTGGTCAAAGTATTAAACTTTCACGGTGGAATGACAGAATCATTAACTATTCTGCAGATGTCCGAACAATCCGCTAAAGTGATTGTCTTGATTTGGACATCAAATTGAATGATGAAGTCTCCGATGGTCTTTATGAAATGGTTGGTATGTAATGGTCTTCATTGATCTTTATTGAATGGTGTGGGAAGTTATTGAAAGATAACATAATCCCAGGGACACTGAAGCTTTTCCATAGGACGACGCATCATTCCATACATCCAATATCACTTCAAGAGGCGTTTCAATGCATTTTGGTACAAGAGCATGTGGCCGATCTCCAATCCATTTATAAACGCTATGAACTTTGCCGTTTGGCCCCTCCTGGAGAGTTTTAAAAGACTTTTACAGCTTATAGAAGCTCTCTGAAGCAAAAATTTTCCATTACATCTTTTGGCCAGGATTGGTCCTGTAGTAGTTGAACTGTAGTAATTTGTCTTATTGAACCGTAGCAGTTTATAAATTCTAATAGGAACACCCTGTAGGAAGACCTTCCTAAGGTGCAGGAAGCAAGTCGATTCGACGGTGGTGAAGGCATGTTACGGCCGGACCCATGCAGCTCGTACCTTAAATTTCTAGTAAGTTGAAATGTCTTGATTGCGCAGACCATTATTAACTTAATGTCGTGTTCCACGAACTACTCAGACTTCGAGAGCTCTTACTTGTTTGATAGAAGCTGTCTACAGGGGGATACCATGATTGGATAGATATAGTGTGCTGTTTAGGGAACGTGCTAGGCTTTAGTCAGGATTTGTGTTCAGGTAACGAACAGAAACATAACCAACCAACCTTGTACGACATTTGGAACTACAGGCTCCAGTCTCGTGCTATTTTGATGAATCTCCTATTTACAGAGTGCAATCGCATTTCTCTGAATTTACTTCGTGCTTCGGAAATGACGAAAAAGTCTGCTGGGGCATAATGGACCATAAATGGTGTTTTTTTGCCTGATAACTGTGGACGAAGATCGAAGACTGAATTGGCACATCGAAGCCTTAAATTCCCAGAATTCAAGTCCAACAACTTCATTCATTTTGCACGTTCTCAGTTCATTGCTCGCCGACTAATGCTCATAGTTATTAATGTTCATAGTGACTGGCGGTTTGTTGCCGAAACGTGTCGCCAGATGCGCTCAGTTGCTGTGGCATTCTTTCTTCGCGATTTCTTTGAACATTCGTCATTTCATACAAAATTTACATAATTATGAGTAATCCATGCTGTGAAGAGGACATCAAAGTGGGAACTTGATTCATTCTAGGTAAAATTGACGTAAGCTGCTAAACTTGGCGCTTGCACATCTTGATAATTCCGTAACCTGATGCGTTCGTAATTTGATAACCCAGTATTATTCACCATTCGGGTGTAACTCAATTTCTTGATTCCATATTGTTAATTATAATTGTGTTAATTATCATATATCAGCTGTTAGTGGAGATTCACGAGAAGACTTTTGAGTGTGTTGTTGTGTAAACTTTGTTTGTATGCAAATGCCAATTTGTTTGTTTGTTGTTTTGAAGGGAGAGGGGGATGTTTTTGTGACTTTTGTTTCTCCTCCTGTTTAATTGCTCTGGTTTTCTTAACCTTTACTAATGCTCATACTTTGGGGGCCGTTTTTTCCCCTTTTCGCTAAGCCCCTCAAGAGCGATGAAAAGCCACACCCATTCGCGAATGTTAAATGATGGACCTGCGCAATAATTGCAGGTGAGGCTGTACTCCTAAATGGTCGCACATCGGATGGAACTCCCACAAGGATTAAGTAATCCTCGCGGCCTCTCGTGCATAAATGCATCATTTGCAGAATGAGTGCACTTTGTTCTCGGGAGCATTTTCGCGGGGGGGAGGGCTGGTGCTGCTAGTGGTGATGGCGGAGTGGTGAGAAATTATTCGCGTCTCAGCAAAACGCGTCACTCTAACCGGTTTGGCGTTGATTAATTAAAATGAATTGTTGTCAAGCGTGAAGCTATTGTAGTTGGGGTGAGCGTGCAGAACAAATGGTCAGTGGGTTATGGCTCTTGTGTTGCTACCGGCGAGCATGTGCGTGTGTGTGAACCTGCATCTATCAAGATGCTGATGAGGTTTTCGGGAGACAGAGATTGATGCGTTGGAATACAAATCAAAGTTGCTGACGGTTGGCGATGGTGAATAAGTTGAAGATTTGTTTTTATTTTTAATGCAATCCTGGTTGTTTCTGAGTAATTCGTTTTATTACTTTATGAAAGTGGCTCTATTTCTAGATGGCGCTGAGAATATATTTTCGAGTGCTTCTTAAGACAACCAATTTTGTTTTCACTTGTCTACTCTCTATGGCTATAACGGAAAGATGGTTACGTAAGGATTCTAAAAAATGTGAATTGTTGATAGCCTTGGCAAAGACGGTAGGGGTCATGAACTCGATTCTCGGATACGTTTATGGACACGGCCTTTTGTTTACTCAGGCGCTTTATTGTTCCCTGGAAACTACAATAAGGTTTCGGTATTCGTCATCACGTCGACGTTTATGCCTATATCGCTATAAATTATCGTCTTATCGGAGCTATCACAGCGCTCTGCGTGGGAGTTAATTATTTTTTCTGTCATCGTTCAAGATGAAATTTTAACTGCTCGGCAGCTAATAAATCAACTGCTGTTGCATAAGAAAGTTGTTTTTTTTTATTTGGCTTTGGAGGCCATAACTTTGAATTTATATGCATGATGCTATAGACCAAGGGATATCAACTGATTTTTGATAAGGTCTACTTCTCCAGCCATAAAATCATGCTATTTCCCCGCCCCCCCATAATTAAGACGGTTCAAAAGGTTGACAAGAATCTTTGGAGATTTTTTTTTGCCTGAATGGAATTGGAATCTTTAAAACTATCGCCATAGTTTCTTTTATCTTTCCGCAGTGGACGTCATTGATACCCTGCATAAACGAAAGCTCACAAATTTAATAAATTCATTAGCTTCCTAAGTAAGCTTATGGATTCAGAGTTATTGGATTTCGTTACTTTTGAATAGACGTTTTGGATACTGCTTTTGAGCTTTCTCTTCCTCTACCGAGTTAGTTTGCATCATTACGCCCAAAGGGGTCTGATTGTTAAAATTGTCGGTTCTAATCGCATCCGTTATTTTTTTTTTTTTTTTTACACGGTTTGAAAAGATCACGGAAAATCTTGTCAAAAGTATCGCCTTGATTGAGTTCAAAGAAACGCAGATCGTGTATTTTAGAAGACAAAAGTATAAAAAATCATAAAACAATCATGGACCACAAAGTCGTAGAATGAGACAAAAAAGAAAGTACGGGAGTTCCAGAGAGGTACACTACATGATCAAAGGAGTTGGGACACCTGTTGCTCTACCGTAAAGCCGCAAAAAGCTTCAATCAGTAGTGTGTAGGACCACCCCGAGCTGCTATCACTGCCTCCACCCTACATGGTATATTGTCCACAAGTTTACGGTATGTGTCCACAGGTATTGACCTCCATTCCTCGAGAAGTGTCGTGGTCAGTTCCTGGACAGATGTAGGGCGAACCATCCTGGATCTCACACGTCGTCCCAATTCGTCCCAAAGATGTTCGATGGGGTTGAGATCAGGACTCTGGGCGGGCCAATCCAGTTCTTCAACCCGCATCTCGTCAAACCAGTCAGATATGGATCTTGCTTTGTGGCAAGGCGCATTGTCGTGCT
>JAHWFO010015474.1:1565376-1589102 GCA_023313115.1 Rhysida immarginata | reverse complement strand
CCCCCCCCCCCCCCCATAATTAAGACGCTTCAAAAGGTTGACAAGAATCTTTGGAGATTTTTTTTTGCCTGAATGGAATTGGAATCTTTAAAACTATCGCCATAGTTTCTTTTATCTTTCCGCAGTGGACGTCATTGATACCCTGCATAAACGAAAGCTCACAAATTTAATAAATTCATTAGCTTCCTAAGTAAGCTTATGGATTCAGAGTTATTGGATTTCGTTACTTTTGAATAGACGTTTTGGATACTGCTTTTGAGCTTTCTCTTCCTCTACCGAGTTAGTTTGTATCATTACGCTTAAAGAGGTCTGATTGTTAAAATTGTCGGTTCTAATCGCATCCGTTATTTTTTTTTTTTACACGGTTTGAAAAGATCACGGAAAATCTTGTCAAAAGTATCGCCTTGATTGAATTCAAAGAAACGCAGATCGTTTATTTTAGAAGACAAAAGTATAAAAAATCATAAAACAATCATGGACCACAAAGTCGTAGAATGAGACAAAAAAGAAAGTACGGGAGTTCCAGAGAGGTACACTACATGATCAAAGGAATTGGGACACCTGTTGCTCTACCGTAAAGCCGCAAAAAGCTTCAATCAGTAGTGTGTAGGAAAACCCCGAGCTGCTATCACTGCCTCCACCCTACATGGTATATTGTCCACAAGTTTACGGTATGTGTCCACAGGTATTGACCTCCATTCCTCGAGAAGTGTCGTGGTCAGTTCCTGGACAGATGTAGGGCGAACCATCCTGGATCTCACACGTCGTCCCAATTCGTCCCAAAGATGTTCGATGGGGTTGAGATCAGGACTCTGGGCGGGCCAATCCAGTTCTTCAACCCGCATCTCGTCAAACCAGTCAGATATGGATCTTGCTTTGTGGCAAGGCGCATTGTCGTGCTAGACGAGGAACGGTCCGTCACCGAAGTGTTCCCACAGCGCTGGAAGTGCCCCGTTATCCAGAACGGTCCAGTAGCCATCAGCATTTAGGTTTCCGTCGACCTTGATGAGCGGGCCCAGTCCAGTCTAGTAGAAACACCCCCAGACCATCACTCCACCACCACCAAACTTCACTGTTCACAAGGGTGTCCCAACTCCTTTGATCATGTAGTGTATAGTGGTAGTAAGTGCTTCCGAAAAACTTGAATCATTAATTAATCCAAATAATTTTAACATATACAATTAAGAATAATTTTGTTCCACGCCGAAAGGAAGCTAGTTGAAAAAATAAACAAATAATTCCATAAGCATTTTCAAAGCCTCCTTATAAAAGACTTTCATAATGGTGTTGACAATAGTTTGTGGCAATGAATTTTCTCTTAGGTTATACAGTTTCATTAGAGTTATGCATAAGGTAAGGTTTTGTTCCAAACCAGCTGTTTGCGGTATGCAAACCTATTACATTATAAATTGGACACTTGATGAGATCAGAGGTAAAATTATCTTCGCATTGAAGTTATTCGCTCACGGCTCTTATTACTCCACTAGTTGTTACTCGCGGGGAATTACAAAGCAAAAGCAGAAAGTGGGGACGATTTTTGGCGATAGAGCAGTTCCTTTATTGATAAGCCTGCCCTGAAAATTTCAAGTCGCTAGCTCAAACCATCTAGGAGGAGATAGAATTACAGATAAATACACGCAAGAGTTTTAGTATGATAGACATTTGTAGATCTAAAAGTCGTTTGTTTGGGTGTTTTAGCAGATAAATACATATATATTTATAAAGAAAAACTCCGTTTATTTATTAGGACAGATCGATTTGCAAATGGCAGCAAAACTCCACAGGTCTCTATTTGCAAGTGACATTAGAATGACGTAAATAGCGGAGATTTTCTGATTGGTTGCCTTATTTTTTATAACTAAAGTAAGTTTCATTACGCCTATGATTTTGCAATGTAATTACGGCCATATGTCCGCATTTTATAAGGGAAAAGTCACTGCCATAAGTCACTGGAGTGTCTGGGAGATAGCATGGCTTGTATAACACTGCAACAAATTTGAACTTTTTTTTCCTGTCCTTTAGATGAAACTATGTGATTTTATATAAACAAAAGGTGCTTGATTCTTATATCAAAGCCAAAATGGTCCATCACGTACCGTTTTTGTAGGAGACCCACTTCTCAGAGAAATGTAACGGAGGCTTGATGATAGAAAACACCAACACTAAAATGATTTTTTTGGCCGTTTCCTCTTGTAGGATCTGTTGGTATGTCCCTGATAACAGACCAGCAGTATTCAGCTGGCATACATCCATTCCATCGTTAAGCTCTGCCGTGTGATTTCATGATGTGAACATGTCATAGGTGTAGACGGTTGAAAGTCAGGTTCGTGATGGTTTGGGTCATCGGAAGTGTATTTATATTTATCTGGAGCTGTGGGTATAGGAAGATCTTTAGAATGAGGTTTAATTTTGCGTTTAAGGAAGAATGGAATCTGGTCGTACTAGGGAAAAAAATGTTTTTAATGTTAAATTGAATTTAATTTATTTTCCTCAGGAGGTTATTTTAAAATGAGAATGAAGATATAGTCTTATTACTTCTTTATCTATCCGAAATGAATATAAAAACATTTGAGCGTCATTTACAAAAGGAAGGAGAAACCAATTCTACTTCATTTATTTTGCGTTTTTTTTATTATTATTATTTCAGAAAAAAAAAGCTTTCTGAAAATTTTAGCGATGAAATTTTAATTATGAATTCTATGAAAAGTTTGTAAATTAATTTTTTTTCTCATTTTTAATTCTAGGTGAGTGTTGTTCGTTGCCATTTGCAGATCACGTTCGGTGAGCTTTGAAAAAACAGCTTTTTTTATTTTCTCTTTTCTCTTTTATTTTTTAAGTTGAATTTACTTTTTTTCCCTCTGCGTTTGAGCCTTTTAAATGTATCCTTTGCATTGAGATTGAAAAATTTCACTCGCAAAATTTTAATTAAATTCTTAGAACCCTGATGAACTCGTTTTAGAATGAAAATATTCCTTCTTATTTTTTTTTTTAAATTGTGATTGAAAACGTTGATTTTCTATTGGAATTTTAGAAAAAATGATGTTGGGGGAGAAATTAGAAATTGATATTTATTTTTATGAGTTTTAATTGCTATTCGTAGCGATTGTCAGAGGGAGAAAGCCTTTCTCTGTCTCTGTCTGTGGTGTTAATTACGTTTGAATGACTTCCGTAGTAGTAGTCATAGTGAGTTGAGTGAATGCTCTGCATAGAATAGGCGCGGGATTATGATGAATTGGGCATTAAGGCGAACGTTTAACAATTACCTATGGTTAATGTGCGTTTAAAGTTAAATTTTATTTCGACTGGAATAGATGCGATATTAATTTAAATCGCCTCCTATGGAGTTTCCTGAACTGACCGACGCCGCAGCCGCCAACCTTCGCCGTCTATTATCGGGGGCCGGCGGGTGTTGGTGTTGTTGTTGTTGTCGGTTGGCAAAGCGGAATCGTTTTAATAAACACAAGGGCCGAAGCCAAAGCGTTCACGATCCTCATAAATCTGCGCAGTTATAGCAGCTACTTGAAATATAGGCTCCATAAATCAGGCGCTAGATGGCGTCCCGTTGCAGAAGCAGGTATCGTTTTGATAAGGTTTATTGCACTCATTGTTGCCTCTCCTTGTGCTCTTGTTGTTGTTGGTTGGCCCGTTGTTGGGGGTTGCTTGTTAAGATTTCTGTTTCGATTATCTTTTTTTTTTATTTTTTTTATTTTTATTTAAAAAAAGTGCACAAGGTGAGATGGTGGATATTCGGAAAAGGGAGGTGAGTGTTTTTAAACCTAACCTTACCCCCGGATTTTAAAGTAGAAAACGATGGCGCTCCTCTGGCGGATGCGAAAGATTGAAAAGACGTTCCTTAAATTTTTTTCCCTCTTTTCTTCCGTTTTGGAAGGAGTCCAAGGCGTGTTTTATATATATATATATTTTTTCCTTGGCCGTTTTTAATATTTCAAGTGTTGCTCTTATCGGGCGTGCATTTTGTTCTGCTCATAAAACATTTAAAGTTTTTAGCGAAAAGCTGGATTCACGGCAAAGGCTTGTTCCAGCCTTTCGCTGGAATTTTTTTTAAGGAGACTTTTTAGAAGGCCTAGGGGGTGTTTCCTTTTCATGGTACCTAGCCTTCTCAGGGGGGGAGTGAAATGGAAATGTTGGACCTGTATCCAAAATTCCCTTCCCATTAAGCTAATTGTGAATTTCGAATGAGCAGATAAATGACGAGGAGGACGTTGACGTTTACTTTTGGCAACTGTTGATACGAAATGAAAGGGCGAAGAGGAGCCTTTTTAAATGTAAACAATTTTTTAGCCAGTATTATAAGGGGTAGTGAATAAACAAGCTCATTATAATTAGATTATTAAAATGCATTCTTTATATAATTACTAAGAAATAGTGTAATGAAGTTGAAGTCTTTCTTTTTTGTTTTTGTCTTATTCATCTATGCCTTCATATAAAAATTTTTCCTCTATTTTTAGGAATTTTTAATCTTGTAAGTATTTTAATAACTTTAGGAATTATTTTAAAAAAGTAATCGCTGACATATGAGTTTAACGGTAATACAGAAACTCCGCGAGAAAAGTTTTAAGTTCACTAGCTTCTAATTTATTTAAAATTAGATAATTATAAAAATACTAAATTAATAACGTAAATTTATAATGCATAAATGCCTGCAAAATAAAGTTTTAAACAGATTTGCATAATAATCAAAGTTTATTGACAGAAAATGACAAAGTGGAACAAAGTTTAAGTTCACCATCTTAAAATAAAAAAAAAATAGATTAACCCATTTTATATATTTTCCATGTTTAAATTTGAATGATAATACTAAATCAGAAATATAATATAAATGAGCAGTCTACTCAAGTCGTCGAACACAAGGTGTCCAGAAGAAAACATTTGACAGAATTTGAGGGCGTTCGAGTTTAAGCTCCCGAATCTAAAGGTAAATCAAACTAGCAGATTTCATAAATTATTGGACGCAGTTTATGTGCTGTAAATGCAGCCTCTTTAAAAATTCTGATCAAAATCCATCCAGAAAACGATCTGGAAGACCTCATGCAATTCTTGGGAGGTCAGCAAGGTTTCTGTAAAGAGCAACGTCTAACTCTCGAGGACAGTCCGCCAATTTGGCATAACTTGTGTGCGTACTGTTCAAAGGTCCTAAAGTGTAATCTAACGTTGCAGAGAAAAAAAAAGCTAAGAAAAAACCAAATTTGAACTAATAATGTAAAGATGCAACACTGGAAATTGCGTGACAGCATATGAGTTGGAGCACTGATTGGAAAAAATAATCTTGTCAGATGAGAAGAAATTTTATATGGATGCTCCAGGCGAACTTGAGAAAAAATGAGCATTGTATGTTACTAAGACTGTTTGGAACGTGACTGTTTGCTAGTGTGGGGGGATTAAGAAAAAATGTGCTTTACAATTTACTACTGGATGACAGAATGCGAAGCACTGTATCAAGCAACTTTCTCATGCATTTCTAAGGATGGAATGTCATATGGCTGGTAGGGAATGAGAATTCCAGGAGGACTATGCATCCATTCACACTGCATAGAGATTACTGGAGTTGTTTGAACAGAAGAAAATTTGATATTTTAAATCTATGGGATACCATTCTCATGCAGAGTATGGAAATGGTAAACAATGGTAAAAATGTACAACGATCAATGAATTGAATAATAGTGGAATTTCATTTCTTTGTATAATTCGATGCCAAATCACGTATTTGCTGTTAAAACCAAACAGATTACCTAAACACGCAATTAAATTGGATATTAAACTTAAATTTTTGTCTCATCCTGTTTATTTTTTGTCAGTAAAATTTGATTTGTTTGCAAATCAGTTCAAAGTTTCAAAGGGGCCGGAGACACTGATAAAAATCGATACCAATTCATGGTAAGTTACAGCAGCTCTTTCCAGTCCGCTCCTTAAACGTTCTTTAAAGTTAAGATCTGGTGATGATGCAGGCTTCATCAACGTAAACTTCAGCGCACTGTTCTTTATCCCCAGGAAGGGTAAATGTCTTGAATGGAATAGACCTGGCCGAGGACTATTCTACAGGTATCAACAGATTTAGCTCGTGCCAGGAAAACGTTCCCTACGCCATAATGCATGGCGTTTGTAAATTGAACTGACATAAATCGGAGTTATCTGTAGCACGATCTACCAATCGGAAGGGCTCCATAATTGGTAGGGGACTAATCAACTTAACCTCTTTCTACCAGTTTGTGGCTTCATCTGTTTTTTCTATTTTACACCATTCTTTTTATACCTTTAACAATGTCGTAGAAGTGGCAGTTTTGGAAATGCTTCAGCTATGGAGGAAGAATAATAAATAAAATGGGGGTTTATAGAGCCAAATATGCCAATGGGTAGGAGAAGAGGATTAAGGACTAGTGGTTCTTTAGCTCTCCAGTTCTCGAACATCTTTAGTTAGAAGTTAAGCCTTTTCGTAAATGAGTAATAGGTCCTCACTTCTGGTAACAGTTTATTGAATTTGAAAGCAGTTGTCGTTGTTTGGTGGAAGAGTCAAACTCGAAATGGTTTCGAACTTAAGTTGAAGAGTGTACAGGGTTCACTGGAAATTGATAAGTGTATCAGTAATTCCTGGCCGATTTGCCCTCTCGTCTGCGTTCATTGAAAAACCTGTCAAGTGGGCCATTTGTCAAAATCGTCGTTTTCGAATTAATGATCCAGTTTTGTATTGCATTTCTCATTGAAAGAGAGACTCCCTCCATTCGCGGTCATTAGGTCTTCGCAAAAGCATCGTTCAATCGCGGCTTATTCCCCGTTGAATGGCAATTGAAATGAATTAAAATTAATCCTAATGAATGCTCACTTCAGTTTTAAAGTCCCTTCATTACAGTTTCGTTATTCGCTTTTCTTATGAGTTACTGTTGGTTTTAAATAGTTCCTTTATTAAGTACTGTTGTAATTTTCTGTGCAAATTTCGCTCGATGTTATTCGTAAATGATCTGCCTAGTGAAGTGGTGAAGTTTGGAAGCACTCTGAGAAAATTAGCAGACCGCTATATATTGCTTTTATCTTAGTTTCTAATTAGTTTATTAGAGAAGTAGTTATTTATTAATTAGGTGAGGTAATCATTTCGGAGGGAGGAAGACGACAACAACAAAAAAAAAATCTCACGAACCAGAGTAATAACGCAATCCGATCGATCGACCACACAATCTGGTGAATGATTCGTTTTTTTGCCCCCATTCCTTTTCTTCGCTCTTCCACCATTTTAACTCTTTTCCTTCTCCTTTTCGATCTTTCATCCCTTTTACGCTATCTTTTGCCTCCCCCGCCGTTCCATCACACGTTCTGTCAATTCTTTGGGAGAAAGAAGAACTGGAGAGCATCTCTGAAGAGCTGAGTAAATAAATCCACAGAAAAGCTTCAATTATCTAAACGGGGCCCTGCACTCTAAGCTACTACTCGTTCCACCATCACGTACCCCCACCTTTACTCAACTTACCCCCTCACCCCACCCCCCAATCCTTTCACCGTCGCGCATTAATTCAGCGGTTCTTCTTTTCTCCTTATCGTCGTCACGTCAGGGGCTTCCTTTTTCCAACCACGCGGCTATTCTCTCAGTGGAATTTCCAGCCTCCTTAGGAAAAATGGCTTCTCAGCGACGAAAATAAGTCGGCCACACGCACGTGTCACACCCCCTTCGTTTCTCTCCTTATTGGTCGAACTTACTTTGTTTTTTTTGCGTTTGGTGTTAGTGAAAACTTCTTTATTGATATATTCGTTGATTGAATTTCGTTTATCGAAATTGGTGATGTTATTTGGTGAAGTTTGATAGCTTTGCATATTTTGCATAAAAACTTTGTAATCAACAGAGTATTCCAGAGAATGTGTAGAGATTTTGTTTTATGTATGTCTTGAAGTTGTAGGCATTTTATCTATATGATGACGGTTTTCTCACTTCGTGTTAGAATATACTGCATGTAATTATTGTATCGCGTTATCAGATAGGTTTCCGTGTATGACACTTATCAGAGTCGAAACACCAACTGGCCCAGAATATTTTTTTGTCTGGGACAGGTTGAAGGGATACATACGTGACTGCAGAGAAAAGTAAATTATATATTAATGAAATCCAAATAATACTCTAAATGTAGTTATTTTAAAAACTGGAACTAAAACTAAAACATGAGGTAAAGAAAATAACAATCAATTATAATGTTGAGACTAACATGCTAAATAAAAGCTGGATAAACTAATATCTCAATCAAATAAAAATCTTAAAGAATACAATTTTCATTTTTGCTTTATTTACATTTTAAAACTCAACTTAATGAAGGTCCCGAAAAGGAAAATAAATTATGATATATAAAAACTTTAGGCTTTAATATAATATATCCTTGAAATAAAATATGAAAAGTAATGCCTCTATGTACATTGTTCGTCAGCAGATGGCGGAACCGGTGCGAAACAAATTAGTAGTGTTGTAGCGCCCCCTTTACTACCGCAGTTAGTGGCAAATTATCATGCTGAAACGTTGCTTTGTTATTGTGGCAAGAATGGAACTCTGTGAAGGCTGCTCGTCGCTACGTTTTAACCAACGAGCTGTCTTTGAGTTCTTGAATTCAGGTGAAATTGTGGGTGTATTGTTATGAACCGTAAACAAAACAATATTGGAAATATACTGTACCTTGGCTGGAAGAGTCATGTCATCAGTTGAATTCCGGATTGTAGAGCAATTAGCTCACCTCGTTAATTCGAGGGGAGTAAGAAATGTTATGCCGCAATGTGACGAAAGTAGGCCTCAGACTTCGCATTCAACTATACAATTTAGACCTGTCGCTTGCGTGATTTCCTTAAAATGAAGGAAAACCTTCGTGGAAACCGCTCAAACTCCGACGATGAAATTCGGACAGCAGTCAAGAGCTGGTTCCGGAAACAGAAGATGGAATTCTTCCGAAATGGGTTTACTAAACTTGTGTATGTTGGCAGAATTGTATTCAGTTATCTGGCGACATTGAATTAAAATGCAAATTTTAAAGAAATTTTGCATTCAATTAAATATTTCCATTCATTTACAAGTCAATTTCTATGAATATGGGTTATAAAATAAATTATAAAATATCAAAACATTAAAACCCGGCAACTTCATCTAATGGACATTAACCAATGTCAATTCCAGAAGATCAACAAGAAAAGTGAAGTAAATATTAAAGATACTAACAACTGACATCAACTTAGAAATTTTGGACTTAGTTGGACTAAATAAATAAAATAAAATCTTCAATTTATTTAGTTTATTAATTTAACATTTTATAATTCCAAGGAGATTATTTTATAGAGACGGTAACCCACTAGTTCTAGTCTAGGTCGTGAAACTCTCTTTACTATTTCTCTTTATTTAATTATAACCTATTTATAATTATATATAAATTTAATGTGATAAGTCCTTTTCTTGGAGGCATTATTTACTTTCAACCCCGTGTTATGATTGTGGTTAGTTTTCATATAATGTACAATAAAAAGCTGAGAATAGCGTGTACTTGATTACATTCTCATACCCAAGAAATAAGTTTTGAAATGAAGTTAGATTGAATTATTACTGTAGATAACAATTTGACTGAAAATATTATTCGTATAATTTAATAAATTTTTCTCTTAGGAAAAGTTTATCAGTTTGGTAAAGAGACACTCGCTAAAATCATTGAGAACTGAATAGGACAGTTGTCACTATATTTCAGATTTCAGGAACGTGAACTCAATTGAAAATTCTATTGAAATGCTAGGCATTGAGGGCTGAGACGATTTGGACTTGTCGGAAAATGGACTTCATTTTTTTAGCTTCTACAATCTAGTTAGCAGTAGAATACTATATTCCTTTTAATATTGTTACAGTATGACTTTGGTAAGAAAAATGATATGATAATAACACAGACCAACAAAAAATAACTTTTTAAATATTTTAACCGTTAAGAGCTGATTCTTATGTTTTTTTTTTGTGCTGAATCCGTATCTGACCTCAGTTTTTCACTATCATTCACAGATTTCTTGTTTTTCAATGACGCATTTTAAATTCGGAGTTTGAGACCTGATAAATTTCCTTGTGTCCTAAAAATATGGATACTTAATATTTCAGCCGCTTCTCTTCATACTCATTACTTTAATATTGCAGTTTCTATGCATACTTTGGAAACGTGACGTGATGAAAAAATGTAAAAGTAGATTCGGATTCAGCACATCCAAAACCACAAAAATAGTGCAAGTTCATTCAAAAAGTTTTTTCATCGTTGAATTGTGTAATACTTGGTGGGATTTTCGATAGTCAACTCTGCTTTACAGTTATCCACTTTATTTGCTCTCAAGGAAGTGTAGAATTTGTTGATAATTGTGGTTGCCTCAATAAGATCCCCTAACCATAGTTTGCTCAAATTTGAAGTATCATTAAAATTTCTATTGGTATAATGTTAGAATTCAGATAAACCAATTTTGATTTTTTTTGTATTGATGTTCCTCTGATTTAGTCCTCTACGGACATAGAAAATAAAATGGCATTTGGTTTTATCTAACTTTTATTTTCGCATTCTGCCTTTTTTCCTCCCTCTTTCTTACTTAGAAAGAATGTGAAGGGAGAGAAGAAAGTTCTCATTCATTCATGCCCATAGGGTTCCCGACGTAATGACAAGAATATTGTTTAACATTTTGAAGCTTTTAATATTCGACATTTGAGAATTTCAATTGCCTGCTGAGATCGAAGCTTCCGAGACATTTGTTTGCCCAGACAACGTAGCGGAATTTTCATATTAAATGGGTTTAATATTCCCAATTTTTTTTCTTCCTGTTCTCGTGGAATGGGGAAGGTTAGAGAGGGGGGATATGTGGATTGGGGGTAAGAAAGAAAGTGCATATCGAATATTGAACTTTCCTTTTTTTTATTGGGTTGTGCAATATGAAGTTGGGAAACATGGAGGGGGACACTCCTTTCTCTGTCTGAAAGTGAATGGGAGGGAAAAGGGACCCAGCTGACAGATCTCAGACGACTCTTCTGAGTTGCTTTTCTGCTCAAGCTTGATCGTCTCTCTACTTGTCAGCAGATTTTTTTATTTTTTTTTGAGGAGGGGTGGTAATAATTTTTTTAATTTTTTTTTTATTTTTGAAAGATAGAATATTTTGTTTATTTTTTGCGGAGTTTTCATTTTTTCCCGGTTCTTTCATATTTGTTTATTCTCAGTAGTATTTATAGAGAGCCTTCTTATAAATTTCTAGTCTTTGGTAGCGGTTTTAAGTAAAATGTAAAGTCGGCACAAGAATTCAAATTGTAGACATATCTTCAGCAATGTATGCGCAGTCTTATTGAGGGTTTTTTTTTTTGTAAATGGTATTAACGTTTAGCCTTGATCGTGTTTAACGGTTTCTTTAATATCACGAGATTTTGCATACATCTTAAAGATCACATGTATAGGACAGTTTAATCGATGTTTTAATCAACAAATGAAGGCGACGTTGAATTTAAGCCTTGTAATTTTTTGGGGGAGGGTAAAATTGTTTTCATTTGGAGACTTCTTTGTCCCGCAAGTGGCGTTGAGGCTACACTTTTTGGATGCACGACAGACCGGTGCTCTTGTGGATATCTAATTGGTCCTCTGCAAAAGTAACTTTTAAAATTAAATTATACCCCCCTCCTGAAAAATTACTTCATTGCGTGAAACTTGTCATACAGAAATGAAAAAATGATTTTAATTTCAAATACTTACACATGCCTTATGACTGAATTTATAGTATTTGGTAAGTAGTGGGCCTACCATGTTGAGCGATACATTTGTTTTAGACAGAGTGGCTTTGAATCAGTGTTTGAATATTGTGGTCCTCGTGAAGTTCACCAAAGTGCAGAGTTAAATTTCGTAGTCGTTGGAGAGCATACATTCAGTATCTAGTCATGTCCACAGAAAATTTTGGAGATTGTGCTGACGTAGAAATTAAAGAAATATCGTGCTGATGTTCGCTGTTTTATGACGTGCGTTGTCCTGCTGATAAATGGCATACAGCTGAATGTGTCCTGAATGTAAGACATACAGCGGCCTGGAGCTTCTCCCCGAATATATCGCTGTGCTGTTCGTGCGCGAGATGTGTACTAGAGATGACGGGCTATTGTAGCTGATAGTGCCCAACCATGACTCAGTGGCTCATTGACAAAATGTGTGGCGCTCAAAAAATGGTAGAAGGATCACCCCGTACCGTTGCCAGCAGAGTCTGATCATTGCTGAGATAGAATCGAGATTCGTCGCTATTTACCTTAGAAACCTCTCCGGTGGAATATCCAGTATTCCATCTATACTGTCACCAATTTGTGGATTGTCGGATATCTACGGCCTGAGATCGTATTTATCCAACACTATGTTGACGTTCTTGTAAGTATCCCACTTCCCCTATGACGATTTACGCGTGTTTAATTGCGATAACTTATGTCTCCAAGTGTTAACCAGAATTAACGCTGATATTCATGTTGTCTTCAGACCACTTTCTACAAATTGAACTGACGATTATTTCATCCCGTCCAATTATTGCTTTAAAATGGAGATGGTAGACTGCACCTTTAAAGGTATTTTCACTCCTTAAGCTTTATTCTCAAAAGTCACTTGCATGTTACTTTAACCGACTACGTGGCTTCTTTTATTCTTGTGCTTTTCCATTGACGTCATGGAATGGAAACTAAAAATTTGTATAACTTGTTTCTCTAAGCAAAGTGTTGCATTTTTCTTTGTAAGGCCGTGTACATAATGCAAAATAGCGCTCTTTAAAGAGCAATGGAGATTTAGGAACTGCTCTTATCTTAATCTCTTTTTACGGATAGAAAGTTTTTTTTGTGTGGATTGACATCTAAATTCAGTGCTATGGGCAGCCACTATTTGTAGAACGTCTTCCTGTAAATTTGTTTCTATTTTTCATTACGCAGAAGGGTAACAGTCAATTTAGATTCGAGATGCATGCCTCCTTTGAGATTTTTACAAATATTCAAGGCAATCTCTGCCGTTAAGTTGGAAAAAATCCGAGATTGAGAGAGGAGAGAGAGAAATACTGTTGAAATCCTGATAACAGTAATAGAATTAAGCCTCAGGCTGCACGCTCTTCCAGTGCTCTTGTATGTTTTTTGGAGAGGGCTAATTTGCTGGGCTTATTTTAAAAACGCCACTCTTCTATCGGATTTTTTTGCCTCTTAATTCGTTTGAGGAGAGCGTAAGTATTCTATTCAATTATTTAGGCTGGGTTAAGAGAAAAGAGGCGGGGGTACCGGTATCCCCAACATAATAGGAGATGACAGTGAATGGGAGGCTCGAGAGAGTGAAGGGCCAGGGGTAAGGAAGAAGGTTTTGAAAATCGAAAGGAGTACATAGTTGAATGGGGAGCAGGCGATGAGAGAGGAAGAGGTGGAGGAGGAGGACATCCTCAGCGCACTAATTCCCCGAAGGCCATTACCTTAATTGCTATCAATGGAGAGAAGTGGCTGAGCGAAAAGAGTAGGAATATAGAGGGAAGGATGGTGGTGAGGGGGTAAAAGGTAACCCTCCCTCTACCCATCCTCCTCCTCCTTCCACGTCCTCGGTGGCCTTTTCCCATTGATTCGATTCCCGTGATTGCCACTGAACACAAGAGAGGACTTTTACTTACCGCCACCTTAATGCCCTCGCCTAATCAACAGACAATTTTTTTTTGCTGGCCCTCCTCCCTCCGATTTGGTAACTCGGCGAAGTGGAACGAAAAACGAAGTGTAATCAGCGGGTATGACATAAATTTCTGCAGTAGAGGGTCGCACATGTTCTGAATAGATAATAAATGTTTTTTCCTTAAAAAAAGAAGTTATTACGAGATTGTTTGCTAATACGAAAGGAAAGGGTTTTTGAGGGGGAATTTGACAAGAGAGGTGGGAATTCTCTTGGCTATGGTTTTGCGGCCCACTTGCAAATGGGTTTTGCATAAATTGAGAAATTAGAGGAACCCAGTGACCGAAAATCGGATGTGCCGCAATCGTCACGAGTTAATTTAAGGGAAGATTTAAGGGGGTTTTTATTGCTCCTCTTTTTTTGGAGGACGGGGCGACGGGGTTGTGAAGGTGGTGGAAAAACCAGTTGGAATTTATAATTGAATACAGGTTCGCTTTTAATTTCATCTGAACGTAAGGAAGTTTCTAAATGAGTTTTAAAGGGAGGAACAAGGCGCGTGCAAAAAAGTTGACGGGGTTAAACCTAAATGACAAAAGAAAATTAAAGGGATTTTTCTGGGGATTTTTTTTTATCAGTGGAAAAACTTTTTAATTAGAAAAAACGTTTTCGTTAAAAAAATTTTGGAAAGGAACTGGAATTAACATTGTCTTTTTCAGGCCATTGGGAAATTTCATTTCTGTAATTTGCATTTATTGCGATTGTCTTGAAATGTTTAAATAGTGTAGAAAAATTAATTTTACTCGATGGCGAGATAAGTCGCTGCATATTTCATCTCTTTTCGATCCATTGCTGGATGTAGTTCTCCACCTAATTTTCCCCACTGTCCTGGGTTTTGCTTTTCCAATCGACGTCCTCCAGTTTTCTAATTTCGTCGATCCCGTGTTGAACAATCGTAGTCTTACAATATTTCATGAGTACCAGTATCCGCTTTAAGATGTCGTAATCTTTCATTTGATCGCAGATCCAAATAGCCCGCTTCGTTGGATGGTTTGTAGTTGTTGGATGGTTGCTGCTTATTGTCATTTCTGCTGCGTAAGAGAGGGCTGGTAGTATATCTTACAAGAATAGAAGCATGTTGCTTTGGTAAGCGATGTGCTGCATCCTATTCTGATTCGTCTGGTGATTCGTAATACCAAAGTCAATAGATAGTTATGGTCTTAGGACTCGTAATTTCCCCAATGCTACGGGATCGTTAACAATGTATAGACTGATGCGAAAATTAGCGCACGCCTGTTGAGCGCTCACTGAATCGCTGCCAGCCATGTTATAAACCATGTTTTGTTATTTTTTTGTTTTGAAAAATTTAGCTTGCTGTCAAAACCAATGTGAAATCTAGTAAGTAGAAAACAGTACAGTGGTTTTCAGGCTTCGCGAGTTCTTCGAGATTAACAGATAAATCATAACATGTAGAGCCTCGAGTGGGATGATCGATTAATAAAAAAGGGCAGTGCGGTTGATAATGCAAGGAAGATGAAAGTAGGAAATTAAGTCATTTCTGAGAGTTTGGAGCTGGAGAGTTTAGGTTTCTGAGAACATTAAAGGGAAATATAAGTGAAAATAAATTTATGATCTTCCACTGTCTGCTGTGAAATTCGCTGATTTTTCTTTCTCCCCATTACCCGTGTTTTTTTTTTTATTAACTGATCTTTCTAATCAGGGCTCTCGATCTTACGGTTTGACTATACAGTAGTCTTCACTCGAGTTGCGAAGTGCAATTCAATATGCGCCCAACAGCTGGCGCCAGTATCGCAATAGTCTACATTAGACATGCTTTAGGAAAGAGTCCTAAGAGTATTCCTATGTATTAACAACTCTGATAATATTTCTATTCATAGTGATTCTTAGTCATAGTAATTTCTTCTCGTTCGTGTAGATTGCTGCTAGTAAGGCCAATATCGCGTAAAAGTAGATTTAGTGGTTAAGTCGAGGGCAGATTCTGAACCAAAAATTATGAAATGTGCTTGTTATTAGTCTAGAAGTAGAAAGTAAAGTTTAGTTGCTTATGAAATTTGAATTAATGTTTCGGGATTTCACTTAGGCCTAACCAATCGAGGATTTAGTCCACATTATTTACTACGGTCCATAGTTGTTCTTATGGACTCTATGGATTGTGCAGTGAAGCCCATTCACTCCCTTGCACGTTCATATAACAAAAAAAAAAAAAAAAATTTTCTAACTAAATATTGGTATAAAGCATATTTCCCAATCATTTTCAAATTGCCTCCTATTGGTTCCGTAAAGTTCTACCCTACACTTCTTAGTCTACATCTGAAGACCATTTAACGCTCTGTATAGTATGTTTATTTCTTAGCTCCGTCATTTTATAAGATGACCCCCAGGAATCGTTACATTGCTCCCAGAGGAGAGGGGATATCGTTGTAAACATTCCAAGAAGGAGCTTAGCAGTGAACCATTAGTAGTTTTAAACTTGCTGAATAACATGAGAAAAATTTTTCCCATCAAAATACAAAGTAATTCTAGTTTATCAAGGAATACAAATTTCTTGTGTAAGACACCCATGATACGTCTTGTACAATTTGTATAATTATTAATGGAACATATGTCAGTCAGGGAACCATAATTAGTAGGCGATTTTATTAAGTCGACCAAAATTTTTTTAGTTTTTTTTTTATAATTTTGTTTTCCTGATGATTTTTTTCAATTAACCTAAATGAAGTGTTTTTGCGTCTATTATTAAAACGACGCGAAGCTCACATCGAAGCCTGTGTCAACAATGCTTATATGATAAGCAACAAAGTAACATTGTATTCATTTATGACTCGTCAATACGGATCGATTAATGTATAACATGTATCTTTTAACGGTTACGATTTGTGTGTTGCAATTGAATTGGAGTCTACGAAGATGCCTGAAAAGTATATGAAAACATTCAGCCGATCTAAGACCTTGACCAGCATTTTGTTGAAAACAGAATATGAAAAACTTAAACAGCAGACGGATGAACGTATACACCAAATATGCATTCTTATATTAGGTAAAGGACTAAAGGAAAGAAAATATTTCGCGACCTGGTATCAAATCCAGAAAGTGAGCTTCATAAGTCTCTAAATTTAGAACTGTAGTAAATTGTGTGCTCCCACCCCCTCACCCGTCCTATTTCGCGTTTTGAATAGTCGAACTGATGGCTTTAAACTTGGCAGCAAGTGTTGATCGACCATTGATGAAGACATTATTGCTCCACATTATTGGCCTTACACTATCTGCACATCGATGCCAATGGTGAACCACGGTTTGCAAGGCCCATTCCCCCATCCCCCTCCCACATCCGCCGAACATTGAAACATGAATGACCGGCGAGGTCCTGGGGCTTTTGCTACCGTGTCGCCATCTATTAAAATATCTGTCGACGTAAAGTTGGGTTTGAGGATTAGAAGCCGGTGAGTTGGAAACATTAATATCGGACGCAACGAAATATCCGAAACGCAAATGTTTGCCCTCATAGGGTTGGACAGAGAAAGGTGGGTGACATTTATGGCGAGGTGGAGATAATATTAAAACGGCATTCGAGCAGATTTAAAAGGTTTCTATTACTGTCTCTGGTTTGAGTGGAGTTGAGATATGGTGGAGGGTAGGTAGGGTTTTATCGCTCTATGTTCAAACCTTATCCAAACATGGACGCGTATACAAAGGAGTTGTGTGATATAGAGTCGAAAACTTAATTTTATCAGAAGTTCTAAAAGGTGATGGGCCTTTTGGAGAATCTTTGCGAATTTGTTTATGGAAGCTCTTCTGCTGGTCTAACGTTAAATTTGAATTCGAAGAGACGGCCGCTGCAAAGGAGAAGAAAGTTTAAGTGGCATGGCTTTGTGTAAGCTGAACCAGGGCATGCGAGAACTCATTAATATGCAAAGAGATTTAACTTTTTTTTTAAGTTTTCATTTTGTCTGTCTGTGGTCAAATTATCTGTAGAAGCTTGACGGCTTGTAGGCTGTAATTTTAAAACGGTCGGCTGAATGTCATTGAGATGGGAGCACGTTGAAATTTGATCTTGATCTTAGGTGTTCATTACAAAGGATTCTTCTTGACGTAGCATTCATATCGTTATGTTGCGGACAAATTATCTTCGCAGACATCTCTCATGGATGTATAAACGCCTGGAATGGGTTTAGTTTACCTGGTGAAGTGTCTTTCGGCTCATTACATGTTAATCTGTTTTAGTGTTTAAACATTTCTTCAGAAATAATCACTTGGGTCGAGGACCTTTAAAATAATAGTGAAATATTTTATTCAGATAACCCATAAGTAAATGACCTGTATTAAAACCCACCTGCGCACTTAAAAGCCATAACCAGTTCGGGTATGGAATCCGTGATCAAGTGTTGCCCAGATTTGTTCTATGGGATTCACGTCAGATGATTCATTGATTTCATGGGAGCTTTCGGAGGCTTGCCAATCATGTTAACGTTGTTGTCAACGCAGCTTCTGATGTTAAATTTCCGTGTAGAATAATGGTGAAATAGCGTAACTGGGGCCTTTTTACTATTTTTCTATCAAGATTGTTCTATCTGAGGGAGTAGCTCCGTAATTAGAGCACCTAACGGATTTCTTAGAGCTGTAAATCGCCTGATAACTGGTGTCATGGCACAATATCTTTGCTTATACAGGGTGAGTCAATAGTAGTTGGACAACTTCCTATCTTGGATACTAATGTAGCTACGCAAATTCCAATACAGAGAATAAATAGGGACTTGACGGTGCTCTATTGATGGAGCACCTTTCATCATCTCAGATATGCAAATTAGGACACATCCAAATTCTATCTCGAAAACCGTAAGAGATACACAAAAAATTCCAATTGCACATTTGTTCAACAGCAAATTCCAAACAAAAACAAGTTCACCAAAATCCGATGAGCGGATCACTCACAATCCTCATTGCAAGCTCTGCAAATTATTTCATGTATCATCCTCATCCTATTCTGGAAAGTTCCACAATTTGCCATAAAGTCACCAGTTTCCTGTGCAGTTGGTATAAAAAGGCATGTTGAAGCTGAGAAAAAATCAGACCAAAGCAAGATGGCACAGTACACTAACCAGGAAATGATCAACATGGTCCTCTGCTTTGGAGAGGCGAGGCAAATTTATCATGCAACTACCAGGCATCGTTGCAATGTCGTGCGGAATTATGCTATGGTGCAACATCACATTGAACACTGTCTGGGTTGATGGAAAAACTTACTTTGTATCAGATGACTGTTTGTAAGCAACAAATAGTAGAAGAGCCAATTGTCCTGTTGCATAGCTTGCAATGAGGATTGTGGGTGATCCACTCATCGGATTTTGGTGAACATTTTTTTGTTTTGTTTGGAATTTGCTGTTGAAGAAATGTGCAATTGGAATTTCTTTTTGTATCTCTTACGGTTTTCGAGATAGAATTTGGATGTGTCCTAATTTGCATATCTGAGATGATAAAAGGTGCTCTATCAGATAGAGCACCCTCAAGTTCCTATTTATTCTCTGTATTGGAATTTGCGTAACTACAGTGGTATCCAAGATAGGAATTTGCGTAACTCGTACATTTTGACTCTCCCTGTATTTCTGTATTTGTGAAATTATACATGTAATACAAGTTAAGATTTAAGGGTCCACTTCTTCCTGTAGCTATACATGAACACTTGAGTTGTGCACCATATTCTCATGCTGGCATTTTTGTCCATTTACTGCCCCCCCCCCTCCCTCTTTGGCCTCTGAACATAGTTCAGCTATTTTGAGGCTGATCAAAGGTTCAGTGGGCGGACCAAGGCTATTTTTGAAATCGCTGAAAATTTCTGTTAGCACAGAATTCATTAGTTTCACAAGAGGATGATTCGCAAAATGCCTCGGGGAGATTTAACTGATTTAAAGCTAATATGATTTCGCCGCTCCCGCCTTCATTCGTTATATCAAGTTATCCCAAGAATGTGGGAATACCACTTCGATTTTGAGCCATCCTAAAATTGTTTCAAAAGTTTTCCTTAAGAGGGAGCATTTCATGGTTTTGAATGGCATGATAGGCATTTCGATTGAAGATTGCAGGGGTATGTATACGAAAAGTTTTCTATTGGGTGGGGGGGGGGGAATACTAGGTTTGTATACACGAAGCATGTTTGAAACATGGGTAAATTGTGTTTTAATCCGTTTTTAGGCCATGTGTTTAAACTTTAAGTATCTATTTAGGAGTTGGGCGAGTCTAATCATAAAGCTTGTTCAGCATGAGGAAAAGGAAGGACCTAACTGATTTCGAAAAGGAAGTCGTTGTTAGTGTTTGTCTAAAAGGGATATCTATGGCTCAAAGGCAAACAGCGGTCTCCGCCGTCGTTTAAAACGACTTTACGGAGAAACAGGACATAGACTGTGGAAAAATTGACAAATCATTTTAACCAAGGCTGTTCCCGACTCGCATATCTGTTAGAACCATGCGTTGGACATTGAAGTTGATTCAAATCCGCAGTCGCAATGTGACTGTTATCATTTACCCTAGCCGCCCCAGAGCCCAGAAAATGTTTGGGACACCTTGTTGACTCTTATGTCAATCCCATACATGCTGTAAAATATTAACCACATATTTCTTATTCATTTGCCAGTGTGTGTAGTACGTACGAATTTATATGGAGGGAGGAGGGGGCTTTGTATAAGGATCCGACTATGTTTAAGGCGACAGTTGGATTCAATTTCTGCAAATTATCGAAGGTTAAATAAAGTTTTAATCTAGGGGTCTACTTGGCAATGCACCTCCATTCATAGAATGGGGAACCCCCTTTAGCATCGCGCACATTGGAATGCTTGGTCCGCTTACGCTTGATACGCTCGGGATGTCCAGCTGCTTGATTGTTTTGCCTCGGAGGCTCCGCTCGGCGATTGGTTTAATTAACGGTTGGGCCTACGGGGTTTCCGCAGCCATCGCCGTTTCAGTTCATGGAGGAGGAGGAGGAGGAGGCCATCTTCACGGAGGCCAGCCGAAAGAGCGCGTAGAAAAGGGGGGAAACCATCTCGTTCGAACGGGGCTGGGCTCATTAGGAAGGCTGAGCATGCGCTGCTCGGTCGGTAGTGAAGAGGCTACTACAGGAAATGACTTGCAAAAGGTGAGGGGTAGGGGGAGGAGGAGAAAAGAAGGAGCCATAAAAACGGAATGGATTTGAAACTTATGACTGACTGCATTGCGGCAAAGGGTTAAAAATTATCATTCGGGTGTGGAATTGTTTCATCCGAAGGACACAAGTGAAAAAAAAATCTTTTTATTTTTTGTGCGCGCTTCCGCCCACCCGAAAAGTCCCTATTGGTTTATTGGCTCTTACGTGAGTTGTTGATTTCGTTCTTCTCTATTGGCCCGTATCTGCGTTTCTTTGTACTTTTTTTTTTATTTTTTCTAAAATTTCTTTTCGTTTTTTTATTTTTGTACATTTTTTCGTTCGTTCCTCCTTTTTGTTCTTATATCGTAAAATTGTAGCGGAATAAGGTCGGAAAAAAGAAGAGGAGAAAGCAACGCCAGTCGACTGAAGGAGCCTCGGCGATATATACGGTGCAAATGTGGCAAAAAACATCCATTATTCCGGTCTCATACGACGAGGCTCACCGACAAATGGATTGCGGGATCACTTGTAACTTTTGCACATTTCTATCTCCGCGGCCCGACGTGGTCCGAATGCACACGGTCTCGTTGTTTTTTCGCGCCGAGTGAAGAGGTTCCTTCTCTCTCTCTCTCTCTCTCTCTCTCTCTCTCTCTCTCTCTCTCTCTCTCGCTCTCTCACATCCTTTTTCCAACTCCTTTTAAAACTCTTCTCTCTTTCTTCTGGCAACGACTCTAAAATGGATGCTACCAATGTCCGCCCAGCTCATCGTGCTTGAGCTCTTTTTCTTCTTCTCTCTTTTTACCACTCACTTTGAAGCCGATATCCTCTGTGAACTCCCTTCATTGATTGGGTATAATCGTTCTGGTGGTGCTTCTTTCTCCTCCCTCGTTCATTCATTATCTCGCCTTTCTCTCTCTCTTTCCCTCGAGTTTTCTTCTTCGGCCACTCTTCCCCGTCTCTTTTGTTCCCCTGATTCAACTGCGAGGCTCCCATTATAGGATGCGTTATGATGAGTCAGCGCCCGCAAGAAGTGCTGGAGATTTATTTCCCTCCTTTTAAGCTTTCAATTATTATCTTATGTGCGAGCCGGATAATTCGAATGTGATGAGTGTGTGAATTATGATGACATCCCCTGGAAAAAGCATAGACTGAATTTTAATTTTTTTTGTATTAATACGGTTAATAACTTGGAATTATGGGATGCTTTCTTAAAGATGGGTGGGCGCTTGCGTATTACAGTGGCTAACTTAATGTATGTACAGCCGGATGTAAAAAGGTTTTTACCTGCTCCTTAGGAATTGAGCTTACCGGATGTTGATCGGTTGCAAAATCGGGTACTTTTTGGCTAAGGTCAAAAACCCTCACCGGTGAGATAATGATGACGTAATTTCTCACTGGGCAAACCGTCTTTTTCTCGGTGAGGCTAACCGGTTAGGCATAGCAGCACTAACTGGCGTTTCTGACCGCGTTAAAATGACGTCACAAATTTCTCGCTAGGATTTCTGACCGACCAAGCGCTAACTCTTCTCACCGGTGAGAGTTTTTGACCTTAGCCTTAGTGACAGTCAAGGCAGGTTAGACTGGACCTGTCCATCCTAAATGAAAATAGGCTAACAGGTATACCCTTGGGATGTGCTATTCACGTGCTCAACTATCATTTAAGTCTAAACCTTTATGCACTAGACTGGACATCAGTCAATTTTATGCGAAAAGTCGATAATTTTATTCTGTGCCCTCTGGATGGCGAAATTGTTTTCAAAAACGGCTGCGTTTGTGGAGTGTTGCAGAGTAGTTCTTTTTAAGGTTAATGGGATAAAAGACCAAATCTCAGTTCGTCCACAGCTATTGGATGCTCGAGCTGAGAGGAAAGTTGCCAGACTTTGAGTCCAAGACAGTACTACCACAGAATAAATTATGTTATTCTGTGGTAGTACATTATTAGCTTACTTTAATCAGGGACCAAATGCGATAAAATTTCAATGAGCTGTTCGCGCAGGCATTATATTATCCCACGGGTATTAGCTACGGAAGCAGGGCAGGTTTATACCATTAGGTAACCGCCTAAGGACGCCAGAACAATGGGGCACTTGCCGATCGGACGGAATTGCCGTTCGTTCGCCGGATTTTCGCCCCTGAGCCTCTATGGCGTAAAAAAAAACGAAAATTTGCTTAAGGGCGCTAGATACCGTCGTACCGGCCCTGTACGGAAGCTAAAGGCCAAATCTCAGCTCCTGTTAGTAAGCAATAAATAAGACGTCCTCCTATTCATATAAGATCATGTGGAAAAGGTCAAAAAGTCACATTTTTCCGTAAATAGAAGGGTGCGGATATGGCGAAAGCAGGGATGATTTGCACTTTGTCCTAACATTCCGGGCTGGTGAAGGCAACGTTCTATAAGATGTCCTTAAAGTTTCGCAATATTTGTTCAATATGTCCTGCGTTGAACTCCTTATGGTTCTGTAGGCTGAATTTCAGGTTAACTCCCTGGGACCATAATGCTATGGGACTGTGCCTGGGTGAGGGTATCTTCACACTTCCACCTGTGACTTCAAGTACCCCCAGAATACAAAGTCCCTTGAATTCAAATCTGGTAATCTGACGACCGTGGAGCCCATTCCGTAGTTCTCTACGACCAATCCAGTGTTCGGGAAAGGTTTCTGTAGTTCGGTACAAGTTTCTGTATATTTTGGACCCATACATTCTAATGAAAACAATAGGCCTAATAAAAGTTAGCTATTGACAACAATTTGTTGTTCATATTCAATATGCATAAAAACAATTAGCTATGGACAACAGTAGGCCTAAGAGCAATTAGCTATGGACAACAGTAGGCCTAAGAGCAATTAGCTATGGACAACAGTAGGCCTAAGAGCATTTGGCTACGGACAACAATAGGTCTAAGCAATTGGCTACGGACAACAATAGGCCTAAGAGCAATTGGCTACGGACAACAGTAGGCCTAAGAGCAA
>JAHWFO010015474.1:1536521-1565366 GCA_023313115.1 Rhysida immarginata | reverse complement strand
AGAGCAATTGGCTACGGAAACCAATAGGCCTAAGAGCAATTGGCTACTGACAACAGTAGGCGTAAGAGCAATTGGCTACTGACAACAGTAGGCGTAAGAGTAGTTAAATCCTGTCAAGAAGGTATAACATCCAAGAGTGTTTAAAATATCGTCGCAGCTGTTGGTTTATCCCACTGAGGGTGGATAGGCCTACTTCCAGCAAGACAACGCTTTATTCCATAATTCAATGGGGTGAGGTCTATGTTTTCGAGCCATCTGGGCAGAGTCTCCGCTATTACTAGATTTCAATCTATTTGAAATTTGTTGGTTATGGTCAAAGAAGCTTGGATCAATAGCATTCAAATCAAAGAATGGAGAAGAGTTTCTTCGGAATTGGCAAGGTATTTCCCAAGTCATATGCCATAAGAGTCTACGGCAAAACGAAATGAACCAGTTTTGAAGGTCAAAGATAGCTCAGTGATGTACTCAGGAGGTCGTAATTAATTGGCCAGTGAGTGTGGCAACTCTTTAAAGCTAAGATGTCGGCATCTTCTTCACGTTCCTGACAATTAAAATTTTAACGGAGGATTAAAATTGACGACGCTGTTTGTTGTGTCCCCCTTTAATACAGTCCTGTTGAAACATTTGTCTTCAAAGAATACCAAATGAATGGCGCTCGCTGTTAACTGTGGAGTTAATTAAAATTTAATTCGTGCTCTTCAAATGTTTATAGCCTCGTAGGATCACCCGAGATTCTTAACTGGTTTAGACTTTTTAATGGCGCTGCGTTGTTGCTGGTGCGTCTTTTGGGTTATAGAAAATGGGGTCTCCTGGTTTTAATTTTAACTTTTTTATCTCGCTATTAAAAGTTTTTTTTTCATATTATTTCGTCGTTTTATTTGGAAGAGAGAGAGAGAGAGAGAGACTCTTCTTGTTTAATCTCGTTTGAGTTTTATTGAGATTTCGTGTGTTGCCTTTGCAGCAGCGCTCGTCCCACGAGAAGGAGAACGAGAGGGCTGTCTCTTGTTTTGTTATTCCCAGATCAAATAATCCTTGGCAACTCAGCGCCGGAATTATTAGGGGGAAGGGAAGAAGGGGGTAAAGAGGAGGAAGGGTAAAAGAGAGAGCAGAGGAGGGAAACCCTTTTGTGTTGTTGTGAAGCCTGAGCCGATGGTTCCTGGTGGCATTCCCCGAGCGCCGATTCTATTCACAGGCAAATCGGGGTGATAGAGATAGGATGGGTTGAAAGTGCTGGGGTAGGGATGGTGGGTGGAAGAAAAAAAAAGAGCGAAAGTGGAAAGACAGTCGGTCTTCCTCCTGGAAAAGAGAGGAAATAAACGAGAGAGAGGCAGTGCTGCCACCTCGAGGGGAGTGATGGGAGGAAAATGGAAGCCCTGGCGCTGGTGTGCCTCCTCCTCCTCGGTCTAATGCCGTCACCGTCCACGCGCGCGTGCGATGATAAACGCCCTCGTCGTAGGGGTGCCGAAGATTTACACGGATTCCAAGATTGGTTCATTACTTGAAAGAATAGCCAGCGAACGCACGTGCTCATAACTCATGCACGCCACGTTTCCTGGAAGCGCGCGCGCGCGCCTTGCTCTGGGCCACTTCCTTCCTCCCTCCCTCCCTTCTCCTTCTCTACCCCCTGCTTGCGACTCTTCCTCGGTCCTTTTCTCCCAATCTAGCAAGAGCGTCTGTCGCGCTGCCTTCCTTCCTCCCACCACCACCTCCGTTCCTCGACACGATTCCCTATGAGAGATTGCTATTAAGTATAAATGAAGCCAACAGTCGTGAGTTTCCCACCACACAGGCCGTGACAGGAAGAGAACGACGATAAGTTTTCCTTCCAGCGGAAAATAATTCCCTTTCTCTCTTTCTCTCTCGCACGCGCTCGCTGTGTCCCTCCCACCCTCGTGGCGCAGAATGGGACGCATCTATTGCTGCGGTCCATCATCGCGCCGAATTGTTATTGGAATCTAAAAATGAAAACGCTGCTGCCGCTGCTGGATGGTGGGTGACGATGGAATAAGAAATTATAAAGATGAAAGGAAAATTAATTAAAATTTAAGCAAAAAAAAAAAGTTTCGTGCCTTTAATTTTTTTTTTTTCATTTTGGTTCTTTATTTTTTTCTTCAAAATTTCAATTACCCCCCTCTCCCGCCCTTTATGCGAATAGTGGGAGAAGGCTTGTTATAATTTTTTAAAATTTATTAAGTTTAAGCCTTTAATAATATAGGAGACGCATTACGAAATGGTGCCATTGTCGGTACTGTTGGGTTTATCCGAAAAATGTGATTGCGACATAAAACAAGACAACTTCTACTTAATTATTTATGCGTGCAACTACATAAACGACGGTTTCAGAATTTCTCGCTTTGTAATTAAATTGCTGGGTATCTTGTTGAGAACGTCAACTGTGTTTTCAATATTTATTGCTATCCCTCTGGGGAATTTCACATAATGTTGTGTCGGAAGAAAATACTTCGGGGGCATAATTGCTCTTATTACCTTCAAAGGTATAAGGGAATGGGGATGTTTTATTTACAGTGACTTTCTAGGGACATATTAGATTGCGCAATTGTGGTTCCTGTTGATGTAGTAAATAATGTAGTCCTGCTTATTACTGAAATTTTGGTGAAAGTTTGTGCGGGATCCAAGCTCTTGTCTATTGGCCTTCTCTATCTGGTTAGGATGCTTTTGAGCAGTAGACTTAAGATGTTTGGATGATTCTTCGCTTGCTTGGCTGGAATCTGCACAAAGCGTTGCCATTGTCCAGCTCCATTGACTTATTGGGTGTCAGAATGGTCAGAATTGTCCGTTTTGGGCAACAATGGCACTTGGTGGATATGGAATGCGTTTTGGATTGCCAGCGAAAAATATTTTGGTGCCCCCCCCCCCCTGTTTGGTTTGTTCCCCTTGCGAAATTATGTCACTCTGCAAATATGGAATACAAAAAAATTCTTACAAGAGTTAGAGAATAATTAATTCACTTAGACATAGGTTGAAAGTACATAAACGCCATAAACCCCATCTAATGGAATAGCTATATTTAGAAGAAGAATTTGGAAAGGGTTGAGAGGGTAAACTCTGAGATTACCCGTTTTGTTTGCTGCACGTCTTACTAATAGCTATGAAATTCAATAGCGGAACTGCGGAGCTGCTTATGGGTTTTGCCATCTTCGTCTGTCTGCCACCTTCGACATCCTTTTATGACGAGAAGCGGTCATAAAGTCATTACAATCATCCGGAAGACTGAGAAATGGGGTGATGCTGCACAGTGGTGTCTAAATACGCACCTCAGGGCCACACACTTTTCCAACGATGGACGGCATGCTGGATGCCACTTTTATAGAATCCTCCTTTTGGCTGTTGAGGAATCTTGGAAATGACGTCCATGAAGCAAGTTCTTCAGACGAGAGGAAAAGAAGTCGCCGCTTGGTGCTAGGTCGGATGAATACGGCGAGTGGGGCAGAATTTCGAATCTAAGCTCTCCCGCAACGCGCATCGTCTCATGTGCGGAATGTGCTGGCGCGTTGTCGTGCAGAAGTCTGACCGCTTTGGACACCTTCCCTCGCCGCTTTGACTTGATGGCCTCCCGTAACTGTTTCACGGTGATACGGCGGTCTGACTGGACTATCGTCTATTTGTGGCTCGTCACAGATGGAGGGGTGTCCGATCCAAGGTTCGTCTTCCACGCTTGTCTGGTCCTATTGGTAGCGTCGATGCCAAATGGTGATGGGGCATTTTCACCATAAATGGCACTAATTTCTCATGGATTTGTTGGGCGTTGTTCCCCTCATTACGATTCGCACCTCCAATTTTCCTATGGGCTGTGCCAACACCTCTTAGAGAGAAGGCCTGAGGACAAAAGGTTATACATTGTTGCATCATCATCAAGCGGCCAAATTTAGGGCTTATTATTGGTAGAAATACGATTAACAATAGCCGCTTGAAGTATTTGTCCGCAGGCCCTTCTCTCTAGGAGATTTTGGCTGTGCTATGTTGGTTTCAACGCTCTGGCGGCGTTTAGTAGCAATGCACCATACATTTTCAACGACGATCGTTCTTTCCTGTTTAATGTAATGACTTTTTGACCGCCCCTCGTAGAAAACTGAAGTATTTAGTACATAGATTGCTCAAGATTGGTCTTAAACCAGTTCCAACTATTGAAGCTTAAGAACCAAAAATTAAACATTTAGTTCATTGTCTTTATGATTCGTGGAAAATAATCATCGCGTTAAGAAAGTTTTAAAATTTTAGATAGTAAATCTAACGTGGAAGAAGATAATCTTTATTCCTTCAATTTTTGGTATATTAAAGGCAAGAAGGACTTAAATTTCTATCCGTCTATCTAGCCACTTTTTGAGCTAGAGGTATGAAATTTATGTAGAATATTCTAGATAAAATTACCTTACATTAAAGTTTGAAGCGAATTAAAGGGGCCTATTTCCTTTAAACTCGGTTTTCAGCTAATTTTCCTGTATCTTGTTTGGGGAGGGTTTTTTTTTTTTGTTTTCATTTGAAATTCGATGCATCGTTTTGAATAATCTTGCATTAAAGGCCAAGAATAAACGTTCCGAGTATACTGGAGGTCGAGTCAGGTTAGCATGTATGTTTGAAGTGAAGATTTAAGTAAATTATTTCTGTATATTGTTAATGGATTCCTAACTTCTTAATTTTCAACTCCAGATGTCGTTACCGTTCACGTATCTTTTCAGATTTTTGTAAGTTTGTATTTAGATGCACCGTTTTGGATTTGAGACGGTTTCCTCTCTTTCTTTCCAAGGGTTCTTTCATTTATTTTTTAAATTAAAATTTAAATTTTTTCTCCCGCGTCGGATTTCCCTCTCACCATTTTTTTTTTATTTTGGGAAAAAGGGAAGATGATTAAATTTTTCTTAGGTTTATATTTCTTTTTTTTTTTCCAAGGGCGTTTGAAGGTTAGAAGCCGGAAGCGGAATGTTTCGCCTGCATTTGTCACGAAGAGCCTATTAGTCGGACGGATTTCCTCGTTCGAACAAAGATTTTTTATATATATATATTTTTTTCTCTTCTCTCTTCTGTCTGAAATCTCCAACAGTAGAGTGGGAAAAAATTGCGTGAAGAGGATGGGTCGATGGAAGGAAAAGGGGAAAGAATTGCTTTTCCTCCCACTTATAAGTATCGTCGCCTTTTCTGCAAAATGGTCGCCGACCTTGTTACAAATTACGATTGCCAAATAGAGAGAGACTCTGGAAGAAGAAAAGGAATTTGGGAAAAGTCTATTGGGAGAAAATGACGAGGGACTCGGAAGAAGAAGAATTGAGAGACGGGAAGCTTTGAATACAGATAATATTCCTAAGTTGCCTATTCAATGGTATCTGATATCGAGTGTTGATGTAATGGCAAAATGGGATGCGAGAGTCAATTGGTTTGGCGATATTTACTTGTTGTTTATTATAATTCCGGATGATTTACGATCCCGTTCGAGGTGTTAGTTTTTTATTTGCTCTTGCGTGTATTTATTTTTATTTTAACGCTTGTGAGTTCATTTAGTAGTATCGAGTGATTGCTCTCGTCGGTCGGTGAGCCATTGGGCGAATCATTTGTTTATCTTGGCGGTCGATTGCGAGACGAGTGCGTTTTGCGTGTGAATTTTACGAGATGCTTATTTGAGCTGGAAAGTGGTGGTTTTTTTTTCTTCCTCTCTTCCCTACTTTCCCTCCCGTCGGCATTAGTCACTCTCCTCAGTTGCTTGCATTTGTGTAAATTTTGGCCGATTTGATACCATTAAATGTGTATTGGAAAGCGAGGAAATCGAGAACATGTTTTTTTTTTCTTCGAATGATTGAGGTGCGCCTTTTCGATCTGCTTTGCTGCTTTTTAACGACTACGTATTGACTAATGAAAGTATAAATAAGGAGTATGGATTATAGTTCTATTAACAGTCGCTTTACTGTCAATGAAGGTTAAGCTTATAATGTCGTCGTTTTCAAGCATACATCAACAATTTATGAGTGGATTTTGAATGTTATCTCGAGTTTTCTCGAAAAGCGTTAAGGAGGTTTAATCTGTGTTTGGTATAGCGTTAATTTTTAATGTTGAATTCCCTCGCATCGGAGAAGTCGCTGTTTTTTTTAACTTTCATTTGCAATCATAAATTTAATTGAGTCTTCTTCTTATTGAGCCTTCTTCGTCTGTTTTTCTTTAAAGAGGAAGGTTAGAATTTTGATGATGGCTTTACTGCATAGCATCGAAGATGTGAAGATAAACTGCAGTTCAGATGAAGATAAACTTTTGTCTGTTTCGAATCTATTCGAGCGTTTTCCCTTATAAATAAACGCTATTAAATTCAAACGTTATTTTCTTCACTACGGTTTAAATAAGGTGAGATATAATCAGAGTCCCGATTTCTTATACTTTGTCCCGATTATTTGACAGGTTTTCTGTCCTTATTTATTTAAAATGTCTCCATTTACCTTATGTAGCCAGAAGTATCCAGACACTTGCACATAAAGAAGCAACATTTTATTATGACGTGTCTGATATGTCGTTGGACCTCCTTTCGCTGCAGTAACAGCGTGCATTCTTCTGGGTAGGCTTTTGACTAGTTTTTGATATATTTCTGCAGGAATTGCGTTCCATTCCTCAAGTTCGTGGGCGAGGTCAGCAGGAGATTATGTTCGATCCAAATCATCCCAAACAGCTTCGATTGGATTTAGGCCCGGACTCTGAGCGGGCTAAGCCATTTCTTCAACATCCATGTCAAGGAACTCGGCCGCTTTGTGGGCCGAGGCATTATCATAGTATAACAGAAATGACCTCTCCCGAATTGTTTCCACATATTGGAAGTAATGCATTGTCCAGAAAGTCTTTATACCGTGCACTATTCAGGTTTTCCTTCATTGGAAGTGAGTGACCCAGCCCTTACCATGGCTCTTACCATGGTCTTTACCAGCGAGTGACCCAAGCCCTTTCCTGTGTAAAAGCATACCCAGACCATGATGCTTCCACACAGCACTTCACAGCTGCACTGGAGGCGTTCCCCAGGCGTCTGCCAGACCCATACTCTTCCATCGGACTGCCAGACAGTGTAACGTGATTTGTCCTTCCAAAGAACGCGTTTCCACGCCCAGAGTTCAGTTACGTCGAGGTTTGTACCAGCCGACGCTTGGCATTGATATTATTGATGTTGGGCGTGTGTGCTCTTGCAAGACAATGGTGATCCATGGAATGTATTTCTCTGCGGACGGTTCTAGTATTGGACATACTTTCTGTGCTTGTCCGAATTTCATTATCTTTGGACTGTCTATCCGTTCTTGGGCTGTTGTTGTTCCATGACGTTTCCACCTTACGATTACATCGCTTGACAGTTGAAGGAGGCACATCCAGTAGGTAGAAATTGCTCGGACAGACTTGTTGCACATGTAACATCCAATGAGAGTGTCACGTTTGAAATCGCTATGCTCTTCGGAACGATTCATTGTATTATTTTCGCTAGCTAAATACCTAAATAGCATTGAAGAAACCGCTGTATATATCTATAAGCCATAGTTATTATGTAAATCAGCAGATAGCCACATTTCGAAGGGGTGTCCGGATATTTCTGGCAACCACATTTCGAACGGTAATCGTGTATGGTGTGTATAACAGACTTGTCCGATTGATGTTTTTGCATAATATCAGGTGAAAATTTTGAGGTTAATATTTAATGAAATCACGATTATCTATCAGAGTAGAGTAGATGTCTCAATATAAGAAAAATTATGTGTGACTACTTTATACAAATCCAACATAATAATATTTAATACTGTATTTTTATTATAAGTTTAAGAAACATGTTTAAGAAACTTACTAAATAATAAAGAATTATTTTTAATATTAATATAAAACGACAGCAACGGTAAAAAGCTTATTTTCGCGTTTAAAAATAAAAATTTATTTTGAAAATAATTTTGTTATATTTTTGTAGTATATTTATTTATACAATAAACCCCGCCCCGCTTTCCGAATATTAACTGAAAAATGTGTTCACCTTAGTTGTAGACCTCTTTGCACGCCGTGTGGGGCGCTTTTATGTCAGGTTTTAACGCAGTCTCATTGATTTTATGACTCACTAGTTTACATGAAATCGGAACGACCTCTATTTTTCTTACTCATTCTTGCTGTTGATGAGAAAGTAAAATTTGCTTTGTCTGTTTAGCTTAGAAATTCATCATTGTACGCCATAGGTGAAAGGCCACACAATGCGATGGACGCTAAGCGTAATCAAAATAGCTTCATGTAAGTGGCCACATAGCTTTGTTCGCAAATGTCAGCTTGTTTGAACGTGCCAAGGGAAATGTGTGAATCTTTCTATTCGATGAGCGTAATACATAATTGACATTTCTGGTGCAAATAGGCTAAATGAATAAATAAATTTTAATGATCTCACTTATCAACTTAAATCAACAATTATACAATGCAAAAGGGTTTTCAAATCATCCCCGCCATAAGAATTCTCTCCGAATAAATAATGCAAAGACAACAGATTGTAACATTTAAATATAAAAAATTAAATAATAAAGAAGAAATGGTTATTACTCCAAAAATTAAATAAGGTGGAATAAAGTAATATATTTCCCTTCGTTTATGAGCTTGTTCCAACTTATTGTAAAAATTAAATTTAAGCTATCTTTACTTAAAAACCTTTCATAACGCTGGACAACAAAATTTTAGTTTTTGTTTATTACAAGGATGTTAGTAGCTGAATCGTATAGTATTTTTAACGCTTATTTCAAATATGTAAGTGGTTTCTTTCTATCAGGAATAGTTTTTTTGCAATTACCATTTTTGTGCACTAGTATACCAATATTATACAAGCAATTTACACAAACCTAAAATCTGCTTCTTTTGGGTTTTCCGGTATAGTTTGCTGTAGGTACGTCATTCTTCCAGCAGTAATCAGCCAGTATTTTTTGCTTCCATTTCCCTGTTAACGTGTTTCCATGGTGGATATTTCCTGGTATAAGCGTTCACCATGTTCGTCACTCACAGCTCCAAGATGGGTAGGGAAAAAATCTAAATGAGAATCTAAGACACGGATCTTTAGTGAGATATACAAGTGCTTTATAATTAAAACGCTCAGTTATAAGTTCTTTGTAGTTACCTGCTTTATGATTTACAATCTTTTTAGAAGGTCAACTTTTCAGGTTTTACTGGTGCTGGATTCGCAACGTTCTTCTTTCATAGAGTTAATGTTTCTCTTTTTGGCCATTCCATAAAGAGAAGTCATATGTGTATCATTGTAATTATTTTAATTGCTGTATAAATAATAGGAGCAATACATATTTTCCGTGCCAAATAAATAAATAAACAAATAAACAAACAAATAATATATTCTGCTTGCAATGTTCATGCATTTGCTGGAAAATAGGAAGGGCAATTACAAAAAAAATCTGAGGTCCGATAGGGAAATTCTGATTTCATATTCGGAATCAGCGCCCAAAAATACATACGATTCAGCAAATATTTACCATGTAAAAATAAAAATGAAGTGATGAAATCCACCAAATACAACGTCATCATCTTTATCATCACTTTTCTAAGTCAACTTGCTTGCCAACATCGTGATAATCATCACATTTCCAAAATTTTAGCTTCTTTAACATAGCGCTATGTTATATATATAGAATCGGTATCGTCCATAGCGTAGCGTTCTGTTGGTCAAAGTTTTATAGTATCTTATACGTACAGCTTTCAGTGTACTTCTAAAAAGGCTGTGGTTCTAGTTTTGCTCTTCAAGGTGTTAGCGAATCCGAAAAAGAATTCAGTAAATCCTTAACATTAATTTTAAAAAATTCAATTATTAACGAGGCGCAGAAAGAATTCCAGAAAAAATTTCTCGTACAATACCAATTTTTTGAGCTCCCTCGATTTCAGAATATATAAATTCTTGGATTTTTTAATGTATCTTACTAGGTAATCACAAAAGTTCTTGCCGTTTTTATTTTGCCATAAAAGGAAATGATAGAAGATATGCAAATGAGTGTACAGTGTGGTCCAAAATCTGGCATGGAGGAACAGGAAGATTAGCCTGTATAAATAAGCTAATTAGCCACAAAGCATTGGTTCCAGAAATTCAGGTCAGGAGAATTTGCCATTTCTGATGAACCCCGTAGTCAAGTGTGTCTGGTGGACTAAACACCAAATGGTTCTAACAAATATTATATATAGAAAATATAATTTACTGACCTGAGTTGTCTGTGGATATTTGTATGCAGAGAGACGGTGGATACCACTTTTCCACAAAATGAGTTTACTGAACATCATAAATGTACATTTCGGCTACTAAGTAGCCATTTTCAGTATAAATCCTAATGAAGATGGCTACTTAGTAGCCGAAATGTACATTTATGATGTTCAATAAACTCATTTTGTGGAAAAGTGGTATCCACAGTCTCTCTGCACCAAATGGTTCACTACTAGCTGCTATCAATTGCCCAAACCATCACTAGGGACCTGTACTCCCAGCAGTTGGAATGTGTGCAACAGGCATTGCAGTAGAAGGAGTCAGCATTGATGAATCGCAAAGGGAGTACTCTTCCTTCATGACAATGCCTGGCCACATGTGGCGCGGGTGACCAGGGAAACCATAGAGCGGGTGGCTGGGAAACTTTGTGTCATCCACCTTACTTACCAGGTCTTGCTCCAACGGATTATCACCTTTTCCATTCTCTGGACAACCATCTTGAAAATCCTACACCAATGATACAGACCTGCAAAAGGCACTAACGGACTTCTTTGAGTCCTAGACCGGCAAGTTTTACAGCCAGGGGATTGATCAACTGGAGACGCCTTGGCAGAAGGTACTAGATGTCAATGGGGATTATTTTGGGGACTAATGATACGATGTTTTTTGTGTACATCATTTTGTTTTCCGGAATTAAAACTGCAAGAACTTTTGTGATTACCTAGTAATATAAGCAAACGATAAGGCAACTCGACAGATAGTAGTTAGTACTCGGATAGCTTCAATAAATTTTACGTTTACCTAAATTGAATTTATTAAAATTTAACTGCTTTATTTGAAAGTAAGATGGAGTTCATCATTCCATTTTCCATCTTTATCTATATATACGAGATTCAGTTTTTTAAGCCGCGTCTGCTATATCAGTACTGTCTAGGATAGATTCTCGTTTCATTTGGTAAAGTGTTTCGTAAGAAGACACGATCGTATCACACGAACCTGATAGATCGAGAGTGAATTCGGTGCGATAAAGTAATTGAAATACTTTTAGCATGAAAAGAACTTCGGGATGAGGTATTTTTGCAGGGAATTTTCTTTTTTTTGTGAATTTGGTGGTTAAAAAAAAAGAAGCGTAGCCTATTAATAAAGGTTGAAGCATAAAATAGAGACCCTCGGAGAATAGTTCACGTTTTTTTTATTGCCCCTCGAGTGTTGGAAAGGGAAGCGAAGAAAGAGAATTAACTCGTAATAATGCCTGGAGTAGGTCGGCGAAGTGTGTTATCGGATGTCTTATTGGCGGAATTAACATGCAAGAAAAGGAGGAAGAGAGGAGTTGCAACAAAATGGGTAGGATTTCAGACGACGATGAAGAAGAACGAAAGAGAGAGTGAGTGAGCAGGAGGGGGTGGAGGGATGGTGTGTTTATTATTCATTGTTCGTTTCTCTCTTTTTTTCCGCCTCCCTATCTCGTACTTCGTCCACTTTGGTTTCTCCTTCTCTTCACCTAAATTACCGGGTTGTGGCGTTGGCGAACGAGCAGGGTTCCTTCATTCTCTTTCTCTCTCTTCCTGCTCTTTTTTTCTTTTTCTTTTTTAAGACTATTCGTCATTTTCTATTGCAATTTCTTCTTTCTTTCTATCTCTCTCTCGCCTCAATCTTTCTCTTTGCGAAGCCATTCTTTCCCTTCCTCTTTTGGCGTGATTGGCACTTTTGGGCCAGGGTGTTTGGGTCGGTTTTTTTTTTATTTTATTTTATTGAACCAAAATAAGTGTGCTATTAGGAAATAAGGATGGATTCGGTAGGAACGTATATCTAAGACATGGCTATTTATTGTAGAGCGCTGTGATTAATGAAAAAGGAGTCTTGTCGCAGTTTTTCGTTCGTACAAGAAAACCTGTAATTTTTACATGGCGCCTTTAAGAGGTAGCGGGGTCTTAAAAGCATAGAGGGATTGAGCACTCTTTATGTCACGGAATGGAGAAATGGAATATTGAATTTTTGCATTGGCCTTGTAATATTTTTTGGGTTTTTTTTTTTTTGAGGAGGGTTCAGAAATATCTGAAAATTCTGTTGCTTCTGAAATAAAAAAGTAGTTAAATTTTGATTAAGTTAAAAATGGTTAGGATTAAAGATTAGAGCATGAGTCTTAACTTATTTTGGTGTAGGAAGGTGTCTCTGCTCCTTAAGCTGAAAATTTGATACGAGCTAAAATCCGTTAGGAACCAAGACACAAATAGAAGTATTATCGTATGCACCCATGTATAAATCGATATCTGAAAATCTCCAAACCCAATGGTCGAATTCCAGAAGGGTTATAACCAGTACTATAACATTGATTGACGAGACAATCCATCATAAGACTATTTTTTTTTGCCTTTACCTCTTTACTGTCTATTTTGATTTAGTCTTCTTCGGTTTTCTGTTACATGACGAAACATATTTGTCAAATGATAAAATTGAGGAATCTCTAGGATGATAAAAATTGACTGTATAAGTGTAAATATTATCAATGGAAAAAGGGCGGCCTGGATTTTTGGAGGTCGACTTGTCCAGCAAATATAGGCTGCACCCAAGTTACACCTCAGAATTCAGAGATCAACATATTAAGATATATCATCTGGAATATGTTTTAATAATGGGAACATACAAGATGTGCCTAAGTTCGATGAATAGTCGAATATCTCGACAAGCTCGAACATGAACACGGGCAAATCTAGAAGCATCTGGGTAGAGTATGCGTTGCTACCAATGTATTTGCTGCCGCATTCATGCGCCAAATAGCAATGCAGAAACGACACAACATTGTTCTGCTTCAAATTAGGTAGAGAATAGTAACGGGGACGCCCGAAATATTCATCAAAGTGTATGGGAAGGACATCCTCCTGATTCTTGATTTAGCGTGGCGTGAGTTTTTTGGATCGTTTTTGGTTTTTTTTTGGGGGGGGGTCATGCAGAGATCACGTATTGCGAAAGTCTCAGGCCGCGTGACAGCAGTGCTCGAGGCGATACCCAAACTTAATTCTCCAACAGTTTTCAGTTTTCAAAAGTATAGTGCGTTTGGGGAATCTATTTCGAAGGCAAATAAAGGTCATTCTATGAAATTCTGTTGCCTTGTTTTTAGACATACAGGTTCCTCGTATGTAAGAACAGGTTGAACATTGCAGAGAAGCTTGTTAAAGTGAGAACTAGTTTTGTCAACTAGCTGGTTTTGACAGTTTCGTCAACTTTTCTAGCAAAAGGTTCCACGAATTAAAGCTTACAGTTTTGGTGGGGGTTTTTTATAATTCCAAGTGTAAAAGGTTTCTTCAAACTTTTAACGCTCGGTAAATTTAGTGGGAAAAAAATTTAGCTTTCAGTTAGGAAAGTTTTGTTCGTAGAAATGATGCTGGGCGTCCATTTTCATCTTATGGTTTCCTGTGATTATTTTTTTCCTCCCCTCCTTTTCTTCTTTGCTATCTTTTTTTTTCTTGGTTCCTCTTTGTAAGGGTAGCGTCACATACATACACCGAGAGAGAGAAAGAGAGAGAGAGAGAGAGATGTTATGGAACCGGCTTAGCCCGTCGTCTTCAGACTTTGTGTGTATGGGTGGAAAGGCGGCTCGTTGCAGAGATTAGAACCCACTTTGAAGAATTGAGTGAAGCGGGCGGCTGGGATTAGATGCATCTGCCACTTGACTAATAGCGGCCGGTTTTAGCTCCCCCTCCTTCCTCCCTCTCTGCCTCCGAAGGCGAAGTCATCGTCCTACATGACCAAAAGATAAAGGTTTCCTCGGGCGCACGAACCATGCTAATGACCGCACTGGCAGCAACAATTGCAAGCTCATTGGCCACAGGCTCGCGAGCCATTCATGTAAAGAATGCGCCGCCTGCGCTGCCGTTAAATAAGCGGAATGACCGGATGAAAAACCACAGCAAAAGAGGTTGGGGTAGGGGGTTCAGATGTGATGGGAAAGGCGAGCGCCCGTCTTGTGTCTGCAGAAATTTTGCCTTTTGATGTCGTCGCTATCGCTTTTATGTTTTCCAGTTACGGGTCTGCCGGGAAGGGAGAAATATATATATATGTGAAGAGTGGTGTTAGGAATGGTGGTGGGGGGTTATGTTGATTTAGAAAAAAAAAGTAAGTAATTGAATTTTTTTCTTAAAGAAACAAAAATTTAAAGACGTGCTCTTAAGTTTTTAATCCACTTAAATTTTAAGATGCAAAGAGAATTATGGACGTTTGGTGTAATTATTAATTAATGTTGAGGGACGACAGTGTTGCTTCTTTAAGAACTGACTAGCTTAAAGTAACGTTGTTTGCGTTGAAGCTTATTTCCCGGATCTTTTATGAATATTTCATTATATATCGAATATTTTAAGGGGAAATGAGTACTCGAAATATAAACCCCTTAAGGTATTTTCGAATATTGCAGTGCCTTTTACAGAAACGATATTAACTATGTTAAAGGTATTAATTTCAAACGGAGCAGTTTTTTTTCATAATTACATGGGATGATATAATAAACTGCACAGAATTAGCAATTGAGGCGCTTTTGCTCTTTCCCTGGCACATAATATTAAAGCGCTTAGGGTTTATGAAAATGAAGCTAATGCCCCAGCCTTGTAAGGCTGATAACACTGGGTAACAACTTTAAACAAAAGTCATACACCTAAAGTAAAAGGTGGTGAATACGTTTGAACATGATAAATCATTTCTAAAAATGTAAAATTTTTATTTTCTATTAGATCCAGAAAACAAATGACAGCCAATTAAAAGAAAGTCTGTTTATTTTTAACAAAGTTGCGTTTAAAGCTAAATAGATTGCATTTTTTGATATTTAACTTCAAAATTTTTAATTCAATCAAACTGAACTTAAAAACTAACAAAAACAAACGCCCAAAACTAAAACAACAGAAATGCAATGAACAAAATGTTTTAGAAAAAGTATCTATTCGATTTGCGCTTATATTCGCAGTCACTGTCTCTAATAAGCCCATCTTTCCAGAGTCCATCGGCCTTGGTGTCTGTTCCATGGTTAAAATATCTTGATGGAACTTTTCTCCCTGCTCGTCTTACTGATCCTAAATTTTCAGGAAGAAGTCTAGATGCGAGTCAAAAAAATGAATTTTTAGGGTCATTCCACAACCAGCTTTATCACCCTTGAGTATTACAGGGTCGAGTCACATTATTAAGACCACCCCCTGAATTTGTCTTCGGGGTTGCCCAGCCGAGGAAGTATGTCACGTGTTGGGAATTGGTTAGGTGACTATATAAGGTAGGTTTCCACTATGTTAAAAACGTATCATTGCTGCAATGGGTAAGAAACGTGATTTATCAGATCTAGAAAAGGGGATGATAATCGGCTTTCGGGCCAAGGGTGGCAGTATTTCGGAAACCGCGCAGTTTGTGAACTGTTCTCGTACTGCTCTATTAACGTGTACCATGACTGGGAAAATCGGACCGTTCAGAATAAACGGTATGGGAACTGTGGAGCACCACGTGCCATTGATGAGAGAGGTGAACGTCGGCTGCGAAGGTGAGTGAAGGCCAACCGAAGATCTACAGTGCTACCAGACATCGTCTCAAAAACCACAATACAGAGGACCCTATTACGCTTGGGCCTCCGCAGCAGACGGATGGTCACCGCACCCATGCTGACGAAAGTTCATCGCCAAAAACTGCTTCAATTTGCCCAACAGTACAGGAAACTGGACCACTTCTGACTGGAAAAAGGTTTCCTTCTCCGATGCGTCACGATTTCTGCTCCACAGAAGTGACGGCCGTTGGCGGGTGAGGCGAGAAACCTCCGAGAACAAGCTTCCTGCAACCATTGTTGGACGAATCCAGGCTAGTGAAGGCAGCGTCTTGGTGTGGCGAATGTTCTCATTGCGTTGTCTGGGCCCACTGATGCCTGTCGAAGGCACTCTCTACCGATTCGGTTATTTATCCATAACTGCAGATCCAAGTACACCCATGCATGGCGACTAAATTCTAAGAGGGGGATGGTACGTTCCAGCAAGACAATGAGAGGTGTCATACGGCTGCAATTGTTCGGGGTGGTTTGAGGAACACGACCAAGAGTTCCAAGTACTACCCTGCCCCCCTAATTCCCTAGACCTCAACCCAATCGAGAACCTTTGGGATCACCTTGATCGTCATGTGCGTGCTATGAAACAACCACCGCGTACCCTTCAGCAGCTGCCGGATGCTTTACAGTCTGCATGGCAACAGCTACCAATAGAAAGTTACTAGAATCTTATTGACAGTCACATTACTGTCCGTGCCGCTAAAGGCGGTTATTCGGGATATTAGCTGATAATAACAGAAGAAACACCTCTTATCCACATATTATTTTTTTCCCTTTGACATTGAATAATGAACCCAAAGGGTTCGAAATACGTATATGTCCAATAAAAATATTTTGTGTATAAGAGGTGTTTCTTCTGTTATTATGTCGCTTTCCATAGTTATTCAACGATTTTCATATTAGCTGGTGGTCATAATAATGTGACTGGACTCTGTATTACGTAGAAAACTATTTTCTGGTAATTTTCGGAATTTTTATTACCAAGAATTTCATACAGTATTCTCTGAATGATTTCTATGCTTCCAAATCCGCTTTCGCCACACTTCCAAATACTATGTCCTTTAAAATTTTTATTATGAGGTCCAACAAAAATTCTTTTAGTTTTGCTTCGCTTATGGTGAAACACTTCTTTTAAACGCCTAAAACAATTACTAGCGCTTTCACAAATATTTTCATTAACCCCAATTTAATGTGTATTAGTGGAAGCAACAAAACGTTTTTTGCGATCAACTAAAGGATGATATTTGACATTTTCCTTTCCCGGAACAAAGCTTTTTCTAGTTGGACAAACTTTTTTTTATTGCTTGTAATGGTCTTCGGCTATCCCCTAAACAAAAAGCTTGAAGCTCTTTACCCTCTATTGTTAAAATTAATATTAATATAAATTAATAAAAAATGTATACTCAGTCAAAAATTATATCTCAAATTCTGAAACTACAAGTCAAGCACACGATCATGTACCTCACAGATTCACACCAAATTGAAATATGTTACTCAGCTAAAGCTACTATTGATGCTTGTAAAATAAGAAATCGCTAAATTTTGTTTCTTTCAAAATAAACTGAGATATGAAAAAATTTGAGCACATGTAGCCATACAAAGACTCCATTGTTAAAGCGGTGAGTATGTGTATTAATACGGCTCTCCTCTTCTTTCTTCCACTATTCAACAATAAGCACGAATTCACTTCACCTGTAAGCAACACTATCGCTTCCAGGTATGCTTGCACGTAAAAAAAGTTTCTCGTACAACTACGTGTACGTCCCTTGTTAATATAAATTTATCCTTTGTGTTAGTATGCTCAAACTAGTGTAATCTGGCGCATTCTGGAAGTTGATTTTTTAAGTACGGTTTTTGGGTGTAATAAACTGTAGTTATTTCAAACTATATTTGTAATTAGGTCTTTATTATGGGTTCGTTATTGTTATCCCCATTACTTTATCATGTTATAGCTACCTTTTCCTATGGAAGGCAAGAGTTGATTTCAATTGATATTATCGTCTGATTAGTCTAAATCCATCGACAAAAGTAGTCCTTGATTAGCCGAGAGTGAAAGAATAAATTGTCATCAATCGCGCACACTGACGCTTTCAATTAAGAACTGGTATTGCTAAGAAGCCGCCCCTTTTATTATTTGGTTTCTGTAAAACGTAATGATTTCTATACGCATCTGTGTTCTATTCACGAACAGGTCATGTGAAGAAATTTTTTTTTGATACACGCTGGTGGATTTATGAGTGAATCCTAGGTCAGTATGCACTTGCATTATTACATACACTCTTTGCATGCACGGCTGCACTTAACCTTTTCGTATGCTTTTCACTTTCTTAATTGTGTTTTAAATATGGTCTTTAAGTTAACGTTTTTTTAAGTACCTTCTGAACATTTTAATTGAAAAAATATGTATTTTCTAATTAAAATGCAAGTATAATGATAGAATACATAGCATCATTTTTTTATTTATTTATTTCGTGGGCCCTTAATTCTTCGTAGGTCTCTATCCCTGAGTCTAAGGTGCCTAATGAATACGGGCAAAGCTACTATTTTAGCGAACCTGCTTTTTGAATTTTGATATACAATTGCGGACTCAGATTTTCGCGTGAAAGGAATGGAGGATCTTGGTTTCTTAAAAGCGCGGACCATCTTATTGACAGAAATCTCTTAAATTCTGAAGTGTTTGATATAAACAGAGATAAAATGAAAAACGAATGTCTGCGAAATGGAACCAACTTTTTTCATGATGATGGTTAAAATTTTCCAGGGAAGATATTCTTTTTGGCCAGTGTTATTAGTGGAAACAGGTTTTTTTTTTAAGCAGATATGTATGTAGTAAGGTTGTATTAGTATTAACCAATAGGAAATAAAAAAGCGACTTTGATTGAATAAATGGAAAATAGTAGGAAATTAAATTTATTTCTCTGAATTTATGATAATGGAAATCACCAGTTATGTTCTTGTCAGTAGAAGAGGTGGCTTATATTGATCAGAGCGGGTGAATATACGGGTATAGAAAATTTCTGCTTACTAGATTTGAATCGGGAATCTCTTCTTTTCATCACCCACCCATGCAGACTTTTTTTTTTTTTTTCCTTCATTTTTTGCACTTCCTCCAAGTTTGATAGAATAGTCAAGTTGAAAAATTAGATCCGATGGAGGCATCTAAATTTCAATGAAATCTCATCAATTTCAGGAAAAAGAGAAGGACCGCCGTAGCGAATTCAATTGTTTCAATAAAAATAAGAGAGGGAAAATCCTCGTTCTCATATTCCTTGCGGGAGTTATTTTCCTCTTTTTCGTTCTTTTTCTTTCCTTTTTTTTTTTTTATTTTTACCCCCTCCTCCTTTTTCTCATTTTTTTGCTCTCTTTCTCTAGCTGTCTAAATGGTTGCCCCGCTTGTCTGAATAGAAGCGTCCGTAACTTAATCACCGCTTGTCTTTTCTCCGGCCTGCGCATGCTCGGCTTTGGATGGATGGATGGATGGATGGATGGGTGGATGGCAGCGTTGTGCGCATGCCCGGGAGCGCTGTCGCGGCTGATGTCATTAGGAATCTCGGAATCGAACCTCCGTCAAACGTTGGCCGAATTACTTTAATTTGCACTTTTCCACCAATGCTGCGAGTGGGTGTAAGTGTACGTATGTACGTCAGTGCATATGCGTGTGCGAGGATTATTGAGTCGAACTAAATGCGGATATTAACAAGTCAGGCGCTGCCCGTCAAAATAAATGTTTTTTTTTCTTTCTTCTCTAAAAGAAATGAATTAAAATGGGTTCTTTTGAATTTGTGTTTCAATTTGGGAGAGATAGAAAACGAAATCCATCTGAGGATTAAATGAGAGGAGAAAGATTGTGTGGAAAATCGAATAAGGAGATGCGACTATAATGAAGTAACCAATCAGTTTTTTTCCTTTTGGAGATTGGGAAATGATTTAATTAGAGCTGGTTACATCTAAGAAATACTAATGATCGCGAACTGAAACTTCTTTTGAAAGAAACCTGCGTAGGTTGTTATGAAACCGAAGTAATAGAGATTCAGTAAACGAATTAAGTAGGATTGTAGATAAAAAACAGTTAGTAATTTTTAGAGGATTTGGATAGATAAAAGGAGTTTCCTTTAGAATGTTTTTTTTAAATTTTGTCTACTAAGTAAATGAATTCGCTTTAAATTAAAGAAATGCCCGTTTTTAAAATAGAGAGCTAGTTTTCAACTTGTGAATCGTTATAAATAGATTAAAAGTTTATTTACATGCAACCGCTCAAACCACGTGATGTTGGTCGTGTCTAAAAAAGTTCGCATGATGTTGCATGCAACCGTTAAAACCACGTGATATAGTAGCATGCGACATCGGTCGGACGTTTTTAAACACAGCTTATATTTTTGCCATTGGCTTGGAACATTGAGTATTTTTGAATTATTATTATTATTACCTTGTGAAAACAACTGAGAAAATACTTGTCGACTTCAAGGCATATCACAACAGTATAAACAATGTGTATCGTGCGTGACTTTAGCATCATCCTGCATATCGCTCATAGGCTGCAACATTTTGCACATTAACGCTTTCGAAGACAATGCGATTTTATATGGGTTGCCTATGTTAAGGTTCCTTTTTAATTAAATGCCTCACATTTTTAATATATATATGTACTGGTATCGTTGGGTGGTAGAATAGACCAATCTGACTATTATGTATGGGTTAACTCATTCTTAAAATTTTTTGAGATGTGCCATTGTGGTGGCAGTCCATGAGCGATTTGTGAACAGGATAACAAAAAAATTTGGCAGATCTAATAAATACTGTGCTATTAATCAAGATTTGTACTTCAGTGTTGTATGAACTTTTTTATTTTACATGTTTATTGTTATTTGTAATTGCTTATGTATACGGACATGCAAAAAGGAAATTAAAAGTGCCCTATTCATTATAATAAACTATTGACACAATTGACACAATATAGTTAATAAAGTTTATAATTTAGTTTGATATCATTTAATTATTTATATTCATTCTGATGAGGTTTGGCATGATTATAAAGAACAAAGGATATAATGTACTGAAATATTAAAAACTAGATTGTGTCAATAAAGCCCAACCTACCTTCTGATGAGGTTTCTTTGAGATTTTCAGTTTTTATTCACGTCTGTCATTCTCAGATTACTTTCTTTCATGAGGTCAGTCTTGTTTCCAATTTGAGTTTTAAACGTATAAATAATGTTAATGCAATAATACAAAGAAAAAATCTATAACCACAATACAAGATTACAAAAATTAAATAACTGAATACGTATTTCGGTATCAAAAGCTTCCATCATTCAGCAGGTGAATGAGTGAGATAATAAGATAAAGATATATGTTTATGTATGTATGTATTCTTTCTAAATGGCTAGATATATATCTATAGATTCGGGGTTATTCAAATCAAGGTCTAACTTGGTGGTTTGTTTATTAAATAGTTTATATTTTATCATTTCCTGCCTTTTCATTTTTTATATTCTTATTTGAATATGCATGTATAATAAGACAATTCTTAACAATCGCCAGTTCTAATATAAGAGACGAATTTTTATTGAAGCTTATTATTGCAAATTTTTAAAAATTTTGAAATTTAAATTTTTATTCTTAACTTTCAAAAAATTTTATTTCCTCTTACGTTATAATTTTTTGATCATTTAATCGTAGAAATAAAATTTGACCCCCTATAAATTATTAAAAAGCATTTTATATTGCCGAGAGTGAAATCTTTTAAAAGCAATTTTTATTTCATTAGCATGCTTTATTTTCAGATAGCCTGTTGTGAAGATATTGTCTGTATATTTGCTTAATGTAAAAAGGTCAAAGGGTTATTTTCCCCATTGTTCACTAGAGATTACGGATTTGTTATTAATAATGTTTTTTTAACCTTTGTTCTTTTTTTCATCCGGAATTTTTATTTATTTAACACTTAACCTTCTATACCCCCCCCTCCCCCTCTTCTTTTGAGTCTGCCACTTCCTTCAATTATTCGTGGAAAAGCACCGCCTGATTCCGCGAAGTTGGTTTCTCTGCATGGTGACGTCATCAATTATTCGAAGTGGCAGCAGTGGCGAGGAAGGAAGGATCGAGCGAGAGAACGGACGGACGGACGGACGGGCGTCGCGGCGCCCCGTCCACCGTCGGTCAATCCTCAGGGTCGATGGTCGTGTTGCCTGCCTGAATCGAGGAGGAGGAACTCTGCTCGTTCAATCAACCCCCAGCCTGCCTTCGAATTTCACAAATTTCATTTTTGTTGGATACTGGCGTGCCTTTTGTTTATTTTTTTTTTCTTATTTCTTGTTCGTGATCGGGACATTAATAATTTTAATTAGGGTTTTTGTTCATGTTTTGTTTTTTTTTTCGTTCGTGGTCCTATTCATAGGGTGGGTGGCTATTTTTTTTTATTATTGTGCCCCCAGGATAAAGCGTTTGCCCTTTGAACCGCCAGCTTGAATCGGTCGTTAAGAATTTAGCGAGGTATTATTTTTTGAGCAGGTTTCAGTTTTTTTTTTCCTTTTCTACTTTTGACTGATTTTTCCTTCTCTACACTGTTTTCTAATATAAAATAATAAATAACATTTCCAAGGCAAGAGAGCCGTAGATGTTATTTAATGTTTTATTTGTAATCATTGGCATAAATATTTTTTTAATATTTAACATTATGCAATTCATTCCGAAACATCAGCTTTTAATAAGTAGGGCTGTAGAGTAAATGGTTAATTTTGATCGCTTTGCTCTGCTACACTGCCCTAACCTAACCGAGGCCACCGATTTAAAGTTGAAAAGCTACACTCCTTCGTGTTATGGGAAATGTTTTCATTGCTTTAATAAAGTAATTAAGAACAGAAATTACAGTTCTACAAATGAGAATTTTAATCTGAGCCATGGGTGTGTATTTCGAAGACAGTGCACTTTTCATCAGCGTGTACATTGGGAATATAGTGTGTGACTATAAATACAATAAATAACCAATCAGGTTCTTTTACAAGAATAAAAGTACTAACAAAGGTAATAAGGGAATTCTATTTAAAGAAAGGGCATGTTTAGGAAACTGTAACCAATCATTGATAGGCATAGGACCCAAGTCGCTATTAAGTATTGTAACTTTCCATCGAATCAAGGAAATACAAAAAATTTTGGTCCTTACTGGTATGGAGCTATTTAAATAATTTTATATTAAAATTATGGCCCTGTTTTAAGACATGGTCTGCAAAGCTAGAAATATCTAGTTTACAATTTTTTTTATACAAGAAATGTGTTCGAAGATTTTAAAATTTTTTTTAAAGAAGCCTGGACCCATAAAACGTGTCCACAAATTATAGACAAGTAATTTTATAAACTGATTTTTGTTCTATTGGAATTACATCTTTAGTGCCATCCATGAATTTTTTGAGGGAATTTTGACTTATCTTCGTAAAGAACAGTGTTTGGCTATCTTAAGAGGACAGTGTCTTTTTGAAATGTATATCCGTGCTCCAGATTAAAAAACTCATTTGTGGAATTGTGCTTTCTGTTCTCATTTAGTTTTTTACTACCATTTGTTCAGTTGTTGTGCCATTATGTCGCAATAGTTGCTGTGCCTTAACGATTTATAATAATTTTCAGATAGTTCAAATGCACAAAAGAAAGAAAGACATAGATGCCCACTTTCAAAAATATCTATCGCGTTGTAAATACAGTTTTACAAATAAAAATCTCTAACCTAACCTTTCCATGCTAAAAACACAACCTTTTACTTTCTTGCAACATACGGAATAGGAAATTAGCTTTATGGAAAAAAAAAAAAAATACTTTGGACAGTCCACTTTCTCGAATCTGCCGATATTTCGTAGGGCGTGATACCTACTATCTTTGAGGGAAACACAGTGGCAGCATTTTTAAATGTCCTAATAAGGTGGATTTTTTTTCCACTATTAAATATTAGAAAGGACAACAGTGAATTTATTAAGTATTTTAATAAATCACACCCAATATAGTCCCAAGGCTACTTAAAGCAGCCGCCAGTATAGAGGAACATTTAGGAAGGTGCCTGTTAAACATTCCTAGATTTAAATGAAACACTTAAATGACTTGAGTGACTTAAGTTACACTTAATGTATTCTATGAAAAAGCGTAAAATGAGATTTTAAATTATAATAAACGTAGAAATTATCGGAAAACATTCCTAAGAGGCATTTTAGGAAGTGCCTTATCAAAGAGGCATTTCTTATTAAGAATAACCTAAATACGATTGCGCAAACTGAGCAGTGATTGGTCTATTTTGTAATATCTAATTTATTTTATATATAGTTATGAATAGTTATTTTAGTTTAGTGGATCTCAGGATGCATAACGAAGATAACGTTAATCATACTGACAAATTCTTCAATGGTTCTAGTTTTTTTTTTTGTTAGTTTGCACCAGTCAATTGCTGCATATTCGTTATCACTGGCAGTAAGCCTTCGGGTTCCAAATATTTACACTAGGCTTCGATTAGTAATTACGCTCAGCCTTATCTAGTGGATGAAACGAATCTACAACTACATTGAAGAACCGTCATGTGTATGAAATGTTAAACTATGAGGTGAAGGGTTGAAAACCATAATGGCCCATCTCCATCTACAATCGAAATCAGCTAAGGAGATCTGGGACTGCAGCTGAGGGTTATTTATCATGTATTCAAATGGGGCATCTTCGTTGTTCAAATTATTCGTCTAACGTTATCAAACTTTAACCTAAATTTTCCCATTGTTAAAAAATGGCATTTGGCTCACTATGTTTGAAGTGATAATTTAAAGAATTATCGTTATAAAGCAAAATTTATATTCCGCGCTTCTATGAAGGGATTGATTTATTTTTATGTATTTAAAAAAAAATGGTTTAGATTAATAGAAGCAAAATTTATATTCCGCAATTTTATGAAGAGATATATTTTTATGAGAAAAATGTTTGCTATAAGAATTTTTAAGACGTTTTAAAATTAGTCTGCGGTTTTTTCCCATAGTTTTTTACGGTTATTAAGAATTGTAGTTGGACAGTTTTTTTGGTCTAATAATTAAAAATTATTTTCTTAAAATTTTTTGACGTTGAGGTTATTTAAAGCTAATTTATTAAAGGTTTATTCGGAGTTCAGACGAAATCGATTTTTCCCCTCGTTAATTTAAAAAAATACGAAAGTAATCGAACGTGGAACAGACAATTCTTATTCTTAATTTTTAATGCATAAAAATGCTTTCCTTGTTCTCGAAAATTTTACGCCTTTATACGGATCTCGTACAGGAAAAAGTAATTTTTCTTAAGAGACGAGCTGATTAAAAATAAAAACGGTAAAATCCTCATTTGCGATAATGTTTAGCAGGTATTAAAAAATTGTTCTCTCTTTTATTGATTAAATTTTAATAGAGCTTTAAAGCGTGGTGTAAATTAACTTTTCGAAACTTTTGAAGTTGGAGGTAATTGAATTTTAATATTTAATTACGTTTGCTTTTTTTTTTCTTCTTTTCTCTCTCGCCTTTTTTTTTTTTTTTTTTTCCCTCCTCATTTCATTTTGTCACCTGAAAATTGCTTCATTTTTCTCAGTTTGTACAGTTTAAAATGCAAAATTCAAAGAGTCTTATATTATTTATGTTATCTCTAATTCTGAATTTTGCCTTCTTTTTTTTGATTTATATCTGTTTATTAATTTATTTTTAAATTTCGCGTTTTGTCTTTTCGTCCTTCTTCCTTTATTTCTCTATTCTTGTTTCTTTATGCGTCTGTTTCTCTTTCCTCTCTCATTCCATCTTCTGCCTTGTATCTTGGCTTCAATCTTTCATCTCTCTCTCTCTCTCTCTCTCTCCTCTCTTTTTCAGTACTAACACTGTACTACACGTCTAAATTCTGCTCTTCCCTTTTTCTCTTTCTGTAACTCAAGGCACGAAGCGTGAGTATTGATTTCTCGTCCTGCTAACAAGGGGAAATTGCGTTACTCGACAATGAACAGTGAGAGTCGAGCCACCCGGATCCGCACGGGCTGCTGGTCATTCTTTTTTTTTTTTTTTTTTTTTTACCATGCTTTCCTTTACCCCAACCACCACCAACGAGAGAAGGCTCCCTTATACCCCCCACCCCTTTCTCGTTTTTGTCTTTTTTTTCTCTTTTCTTTTCCCTAACTCCGCCGTCGTCTTCTTCTACACCCCAACTCTGCTGCTAGCCATTTGCATAGAGGCTTCTATTTAAGTCATAACAGAGCCGTTATTACCTTACGTTTGTGTAATTTACGGTAATGGTGAGCATTAAGATGGGAGAAGCGAGAGAAGTCTCGACTGAGTTAGATTCCTGAATTAAGGAAATGTATTTCCGCCGTCGCTTCTAAAAACAAACGAAGCTGAATAATTTCCAAACGGAGCTAAATTGTCTGAGGAGGAGGAGAGGAACGGACGGCGAAAAAGCAGGAAAGATATTGGAAGCGAACCCGATGCGGTATTTTATTTTATAAACTATGCGCCGAGAAAATCTAAACATTAAGAAGAGAGAGAGGGAGCGGGAGTGTTTTGTGGGAAGTCTGGAGAAAGGTGACAAGAATTGATTAAAAAATTAGAAATAGGAGAAAGAAGATGATATATAAATTTTCAATAAGAAGACGAGGAGCTCGATACGGCCGGATTTCGGTTCCATTAAATTCCTTTTTCTGTGTTTCAATCTTTTTAAGCGTCGGCTATTATGGGAGATGAGAGTAGCGAGGGCTTCTACACAAGATAAAAAAATAGATGGGGGAGGAGGGGCAAAAACGAAAGAACGTATTAGTTGGTCCCTAATTGCTCTCCGATCTGACAAGAGATTACAAGAACCTCGGGCCAACTAGTAAAATAATGAGCACACCCACTATCGTCGATCACGGGGAAAAAATGAGTGAGAGAGAGAGAGAGAGGTATTGGATGCTCTGGCTGTGCGGATGGAAAGAAGTCAAATGAAAGCAGGGGAACGCGTTAGGAAAAAAAAAAAAGTTAGGACTGATATTAAGTTTTGAGAGGAAGTAACAAAACCCGAGAAGTAATGAAAAAGCACCCTTGTTGCTCCTCTTTGCCCTTTTCTCATATCCCACTTCAGTTAGTTGTTAGATCACACAAAGTTGGATGGCGAGATTGAGGTAATATTTTCAAAAACATTTCGCAGTGACAAAGACATTTAGGTTATGCGTGCGAGACTGTGTATGGAATTAGGCGCCTGGTTGAAGCCCAGCGAGTTCGAGTTGATCTGATTTATAGGGGCACCTTTTCGATTTTGCGTCTGGTAATCGAAATTTGTAGCCCGAGGCTGGACGGGTTCCCAGTGCCGAGTCGCTGGCTCGCATTGGCTCTGCGCAGAAATTGCGTTCTATGACTGCTGAAAGGTTTCCAATGTTAAAAGAGCGTTTGGTAATAAGTATATCCTCACCACGGGGGTTGTTGCTTAATTGAGCAGAAATTAGTCACTCTATTGGATGTTTTTAACATTTGTGGATTGACTGTTGCATTGAAATTCTGATTGAAATATCGATTTAGGATATTAGCGATTTTGGATTCGGTATATCGATTAACGTCCGCAATTTTGCCGATACGCGCTGCTATAGATTAGTGTGAGAAGCAAAGCGAGTGAAGGTTACCTGTCACATACAGCATTTGATTCAACTTCGAAAGCAGTTCGAGTATCTGTTTCGAAAAAATATTTTTATATATGACAAATATTTGGAACAATAAAGGCAGATATACTGACTTAACACGTACGGTACCTGCACCAAATAAGGCTTAAGTAAAAAAAAAAATCATTCTTTTTGCCTTATGTCTACTTCCTTCTCAGCATCATTTCCATCTACAATGGTGGTTCATTAAGTAAGATAACAATATCTCGCGGGAGTGTAACATTCCTTATATCGTTATAATGTAATTTCCCGCCAAGCTGGTTAAGCGGTTGACCACTGCTTTGCCGCATGACCGTTAGATGGCGCCTCTTGTCAGTTGTACTTTTCAACATCACTCCGAAGAAGGCAGCGGGAATATGGCCAAACCTTGAAGTGCGCAGTGTGATCAAATTTCTGTGAAAAAGGGCTCATCTCCAGCTGAAATTCATCCAACTCGTTGACGTTACTGCAGGTCAGCGTGATTTCTTAGGCACTATTGGTGGGATGTTCTGGACCATGCTCCATATTGCTCCGACTTCTACTCGGTTATTTTTTTTTTATTTGTTCATCTGCCTCGGTGGCAGACGAGTCATAACCGACGAGGAAGTTCAGCAAGCCCTCATGTCGTGATTTTCAGGCGATTAACCCTGATTTCTTCATTGTTGGCATAAATACCTTAAGAAGAGTGGAGAAGATATACTGTACAAAGGCGACACTCGCCTTAGTTGTTGAACTCTCCGTATAAATTTTTGGAATGCTCCAAACTGCAAAAATCTTCTTCTACTTCAGCTTGAGTCAATTGCTGTGTCAGAAGTATGCGTCTCCTATTTGCTCTAGATACCGGTAGTTTCTAAATATTCATCCTTAGTTGTCCTTAACTTTAGGAGTGGTTAGGTTAGGTCTACGTCTGAGGTCTCTAAATGGTAAAAAGCATAAATGACAGTGGAGGATTCAGGTGGTCATTTCATGAACTAATTGAATCGGAGCCGTTTTTTTTTTTCTAGACTTGTCGCGCAGGTACTTTACGTAAACTCGCCAACAACGGAAACATGTTCGGGTACAAACCTCCTTAAAATATGTAAATGAGAAGAAAAAAAAGATAATGATCCACGGTCTGGATTCATATTTGGGATCGCGATACCAATTGAGTCACCGTGGACACTGAGAGCCACCTCGTGACGTAAGTACAAATGGACCGAGGCCAACGAGAGACAGGCCAGGGCACTCAAAAGTCACATGATCATCGGGGTCCGGGCAACAATCCATCTTCCATGTTTCCAACAAACGAAAAATTACTGATTATTAAAATCCAAGATGGAGACAATGAAGGCTACATTCTTGCTCAGACCCGGATGGTCAGGTGGCTTTACGTGCCCTGCCGTATTTCTCGTTGGCCTCGAAATGGATCGCAGCCGATTAAAAGTCAGGCCTAGGCATTGACAGGTCATCTGACCATAGTAGCTT
>JAHWFO010015474.1:1510327-1536511 GCA_023313115.1 Rhysida immarginata | reverse complement strand
TTGGATTGTCCCCGTGGGATCGGGGTTAAGAGGATAGCGGTCATGTGGTGTTTGTAAATTATTAACATTTTTCAGATGGCAATTTGGGTGCATCAGGATTCTCAGTTCAGTATATTTTTTTGGTTTATGTTTTTGAAGAGTGACTTAGGCTTCAGTTCCACTCGAACACAGATAGACCACACTATTCGATTGTCTTCATTTGTATCCTGAAAAAGCCAGAAATAAAAGGCGAAACTGTTCGGAATCCAGTCTGATTTCTTTCCCATTATCGCAAGGCTTCCATGAACTTCCTTAGGAAGGAAAAAACGGAGAACTTTCCACTCGTAAATAAGATATTTTTATTATTATTGTTCAGTTAGTTAGTTCTCAATGTTGTTTAAATATGAAATTTAGAAGAATGAGTTCCTATTCTTACCACTACTTTTAATATGGCGTTGTAAGCTGTTTAAATTACTTTCCTCTAAAAATGATTGCTTAATTAATTGCTGAGTTTGTAATATGATAGTTTTAAAGTTGTTTTTTAAGATTGTGTAGATATGTGATAAGTTTTAAAATTGTTTTTTTTTTTTAAATAAGTTTTGAGATTTACGCACAAGTGTATGCAAATAACGTTGAAGAGATCAGCCGTAGACTTGGAGCTAACTTATTGTTAAATTGAAGGGTGGTTGGAAGGAGGCGGCAAAAAAGCAAACGAGACAACATGGAACGTATGATAAGCGGAGAATTTGGATACATTATTGAACACGGTAAAAAAAAAACTTGCTATTTAACTTTCCAATTTGTATTTAAAAATCATTGAAGCGCGTAAATTTCAGTTTGTTCGCTTGAAAAGAGTTGAGATGAGTTTTTCATTTTATTTACTGTTATTGTATTCCTTATCGTGTTGTAATGATTTAGCTTGAAACTTTTTGAATTATTGGTTTTGAGTAAATAACTACAGATTCGCACAGATGCATATGCAATTTTGCTTTGGTAACAGGAAGCCCAAGAAATTGTAAATTGTTACGAATTCAGAACTATTGGACCCTAAAATAAACAAATTTGTATTTTCGATGGGATTTGTTTTAATTTTATTGCGCTGAAATGATAGCTTCGTCCTGTTTAATTTGCCCACTAATTAAATTTTAATATAAACGAGACTAGGTGAAATTCCGGAAATGTGACACATGAAACAAGTGTGTGTTCGTGGGATATTGAGAGACTGACCGACAGCGTAGCTAGCTGGCGTTTGTTGCCAATGCTGGAGCCGCTCGGCAAATATTGACAGAATTGGGAATGACAAATGAAAAGGAGAGTTGGCCATGGGGCCCGTAAGGCGATTATTCATGTGCGATATCTGGCGATTACTAGCGATTTTGGACCGAACACCCGTGAGTAACGTTTAAATTTAATTTCAAGCATTAAGTTATTTGATAAGGGAGGACTAGTTTGCTAGTTTTAAAATTATTTTGATAACGTTTATTTTTTTTTTTAAATCAACTATGCTTATACGGTAGCCTACCATTGAATGAGCCACATGTTGACACGTGTGAATAATTAAAATTCATTAACTCAAACCAATATGAAGTACAGGATGTAATAACACTACTCGCTGTTGAAATTGCTCCAACCTGTATTAGCATTGCAAATCAACATTGGTGTGCGAGGATCGAGGGATGTGCAAATTTTCCTATGTCCGGGTATGAGTTGCACTTGCCTTATTTGTCATACGCTGTAAGCCAAATAATCGTCATGGAGATAGAGGTGTAGATGTTAACTTCATCGTCAACTGATTTCGAAAAACGTTAAGTGATAATTTTGAAACGCGCATCAAATCTGCTCTTGATAAACTATCGCCTGCAGACAGCCCTAGAGGTTAAATTCTTAAATGGTGTCAAGTCGAATGGCCGCGATGTTCAGTAGAGAGGTGTTAGGATCTGTATATCAAGCTACTGACGAACGTCGGTCTCGTCATGTGGTGACGCTTCATCATGCTGGAACAACTCTGGAAATAAAGACTTCTCTGGATTCAAACATTAGGCATGATTAGGCGGTATTGATGGAAGGACTTGTTTGACATGAAGAACTTGGAGAGCTTTTATCTGTTGAGAAGTGGAAGTCGCAGGAAGTGGAAGAACTTCGGAGAAAATGTTGCTTTTATCTGTTGATCCTTCGAAATTTATGCGGACTCTTTATGAAGTTGATTTCCGCAAACTCCTTCTAGGTGACGCAAATTTACTTTATGACCCTTGTTTATAAGCCTCCTGAATCGCATATTTTCGAAAATACTTCAATTCTAGCTAGCTGCCTGCAACCAAACTTGTTTGAAGTTGAGTAGTATTTTTATGGATCTCATTAAAAAAAAATATTCGATCTAAATTGAGTACTTTGCTGATTCTTACTTAGCCCTTTACTTTTACAAGTTTTCTATTGTCTGAAAACTACTACTTGGCGTCGGCAATGACAGTTGTATAGCATTTTTACTCTTGGTCACATTATTCTCATGTGCTTCCAGTCTTCAATTTGTTACTTACTCAATCCTCTGTACTTAAAACGGACCAATGTTGTTTTCTAACCAACGGAGCTGTTAACTAATGGATTTAGAAGTCGTTTAGGACAAAAATTTTAAATTACTTTAACTATTAGTTAAGTTAAAGTGGGTCGTGTGAAGCGTCAGCTTTATTCCTTTTGTCGTCGATATGAATTCCTATATTGTGACATTTTGAATTGGATACAGGAAAAACAAGAGTTTTATTATTTCCCCCCACATCCCCTGCCCTTCTTTAAAGGTGCTTTGGACGTACCATTAATCAGCCGCGTAGCGTTACACGGATCGAGTTATTTTAATATCTCGTAGAAAAGCCGTTAATAGGAACTTGGGTTTAGTCCATTATGACAAAGTTAAATGTTCCTGCAAAGAAAACGAGCCGGGCTTCTCAGTAATCTATCATCGTCGCTAATCTGAGCGTTGTCTGACGTATAATTTCTCAAACAAAAGCTGATCGATTGCTTCTGCAGTCTTTTCTCTCACAATATTTCACGCAGATTAATCGCTCCCTTCAAACGTGCTCGTGGGGGAGAACAATGCGCGTCTTCACTGTTGAATTAGCGGTTACGGCACGGACAAAAAAAAAAATGTTTTCGGTAGTTCTGTTCTACGAGTATAGTTGCTTAAAGCTGTCCTGCAATGGAATCTTATTTTATAACTTTTCTTTGTAAGTTTTTTTCGTGAACTTAGTTTCTTTTTCTCGGTTCTAGAAATAAAATGTCCCTACATAGGTTAGTGCCTATAGAGCGTTCCCTTATTGAAAAATGAGGCCATAAATTATAACGGGGCTGTCCCTTGTCGCGATGCTGAATGTCTCAGTTTGGTATGAAAAATGTCCTGCGTTATCCTACATCATAAGAATAGGACCCAAGTTGACCCCTTTTCTCCTTAAAACGATTTCAGACATTGGGCACTCGGAAATTCTCTCTGGCTCAAGGGGGCTTGATGAGTCGATATAAACTTAATTCTGAAATCGCCTCGTACTGAGTAACATCCATGTCGACTTTTTACGTAATCAGTCTTGCACCTTAAAAGACTGGGACTAAATGGTCATTTGAAATAGGATACCTGTCAAATTGAGCGCATTATTTAGGGACTAGATGGCGATTATTTAATGGTGCTACTTTTGATAGGCGCCTCAAATGCCTGATAGTCCCTTGAAAGCTTCGACTTGTTAATGACGTGTTTCTGAATGCCTCTCGTGCTCGCAATCGAAGTTTCAATTCATCCAAAGATGTTCTCTCGGATTGAGGTCCAGACTTCGGTGAATGTATTTCTGCTGATAACTCCAAGATGCATTATTCTGCTGATACACAATTCATCGAAATGCTGCCATCGATCATCTTAAATGGCAGTCGACCTTCTTGCCCCATATATCACTTTCCAGTTCCCGGCATTGTTTCATCCCTGCAGCTTCATGGAGATCATCCTGTCTAGAGTTGCCCTTCTGTGGTATGCCGCTTTTGACAGACAACGTATCGGTCTTTATCGGTCAGAAATTGCACATAGCTATTGTATGCCGTCCTTGCTCCTTATAACTTCCCATGATCGGATGATATCTTTGGTTATTTTACACAGTATGATACGCGATCTCATGTGATAACTTACAACTACATTATTTCGGAAGGTACTGAGTTTCTTGGACGAGCGCATAATTTCTAGATAATCTGTGCGGGCGTTTTTATTAGCGCTCTCACCATGTGGTTGTTATGTAATGTATGAAACAGCACGCTATTAGGGATGTCTGGTTTCAAATGTTCATTCATGTATATTCAATGAGTTAAGGTTTAAGTTATGGTATGTGATTTCCGTTCTGTGTTGACAAGTTTTTCATTTTTAGGCTCTGGAATTTTTAACCAGGGTTTCTGTTAGAAATTTATATCTTCAATGTTTGTGTTTATTGTAGGCATATAAAGTATTGCCAGAAGTTAATTTGGATCTGGTTAATCTGCTTGTGTCACGAAAGAACTGGCGAATAAAAGGAAGTTTTAATATAACCATTTTCGCGTTATTTTATGGTTCAATAAAAGGTTTTATGATCTTGGATAGAAAATTGCATTTTTGTCTTAATAAAAACCAAGGTGGAACTGGAATAGTCTTTTAATTTTTTCTTTTTTTTTATTTTGTGCATTTTTATGCTTTTTTACGATTTTGTTAAGCCCTGTATGGGCGTGAACTGCCTCGGTTGGAGGTCAACCTCTGGCTGACGTTCGTAATTGCTTTTGGTTTATGTAATAATAGTATTAATTAATTGAAAACGAAGAAATAAATGTTGGATATTTTTTTGTATTATGAGATTTGATTTATAGAAGGCATTTGGATAAATATTTTTATACAGGGTGTTCCATTTTAAAGTTTCCCCTGGAATATCTCGAAAACAACACATAGGATCGAAAAAAGGTACGAATGAATGGGGGAGGGCGGTCTATTTTAGTACCATCCGATTGCATCCGATTAGTAAACTTTTTTTCGATCCTATGTGTTGTTTTCGAGATATTCCAGGGGAAACTTTAAAATGGGTCACCTGTGTAATAAAACTTTCCATCATATCGCCCTTATTCCGTCATTTTAAATAAAATTAATCACTCATTTGCAATCTTTCCAACAGTCGCGTATTGCATGCATCGTGCGCGTGAGCATCTCAAACACTTGTAAAAATGATTTAAGCAACTGTTTGTGTTCTCCCCTTTGCTAGGAAGATTTTTCGCCTACCATGACGATCGTTGTTGCAAAGGATTGTGGGTGAAATCATCCTTTATCCTTTGACGTAGAAGATAGCATTTTGGTATGTAGATTACTATGGGCATGTCTTACTTCACTATTTAATGCCTCCCGCTGGGGTCTGATCTATTGGGGGAGGCATTATAGGGACGATGCTGATCCATATGGTTATACTGGTAGCTTCAAAAAGTTCCCGGTATTAATTTTATTTTTGCACAAAGAAAAAATACAAACATTTAAACATTTCCTTCAAAATACTGTCCTTGGGCAGTAACACACACTTCTGCCAACGTCTGTATAATGCATGGAAACACTCTGCGAAGCTAGTTTGGGGAACGGTGCGAAGTGCGGATATCGCAGCAGCTTTTGTCTCTCCACTTTGGCGTCTTACTTCTCGCACGATGTTGCTCACAAGATTAAAGTTGATGGACGGCCACTCCGATGGTCATCTTTGATATTCGAAAGTTTTTCCATAACTGACGTTTTACGTAGCGAAATCAGATTGTGCTTACTCTACAGTACCAGTTAACAGAATGCCCATGCACCGCAGCATTCCGTTTAAATCACGTCAAAACACGTTCGAGCGTGATCTGCGAATGGTAAACAATGCGGGGAAGCCTCGCTCGGTCACACACACCTCAATTTCACAGCATATCACGATTCCGGGAACTTTTTGAAGTACTAGTATAGATATGTAAATGAGTGAAATTTGATACCCAGATTCCTCTAGGCGAGATCTACTTCACCACGAAGTTTCGGCCGGATTGGCCCATTGATGGCAAAGCTATGGGGATTGCGGACACGCGATCTTTAGAAATTTGTCAAAACATTTTTCAAATTGCAATATATGGCATGTGATATGTCATTCGATCGGAAATATCGAGAAACAAAAGACTATGCACTTATTTTCGGTATTTTAGATACTATCATTTGGTTCTCTTCACCTCTAATAAATTTTCTAATAAAAATGGGGTTAAAAAGTACTGATAAAAAAAATCGGGTTATTTTAACTTATTTATACCCGCTCTTTATACCCACCCGTGCTTCGGAGGGCACGTTAAGCCGTCGGTCCCGGATGCTACTACCATCACCTTGTACCATTCGTAAAAAGCTGGCAGAAGCTCAAAAATGCATCTCCCAACTCTTCTGGTCAGCATGGGAGATTAGACCCCCCCCCCATGGTGGGAGAGATCTATGTCCTGCAGTGGACTGAGACAGGCTGATTATTTATCCTTTCTTTTATACCCGCTCTTTATAATTTATTATTTTATTGAGTACGAGGGCTTGATAGCGCAGCTTTCAAGTCGCAGTTCATGATTGCGTTCCGAGTTTGTAAGGGAAGATTGTTTTTTTTTGCACCACATTGTTTCAGAGCATTTGAAACTCGAAACTGTATCGTCTAGCCCTGGTTTTATATGGGTTACGAAATGATTCGAAAAAATTATATGAAGACTATAAATGAAGGGTTGAGAACCGTAGTGGGGCCAAGTGCCATTTTGTAACAAGTGACATTAGGAGAAATTGAAGCTTAAAATTAGTTTCAAATGTGCGAGTTTACTTTAGGCAAATAATGTAGTTCATATAATTAAAGCTATGAAGATGGACCATTTGAATATATGGTAAATAATCCTCAGTTCTAATTGTAGATGGAGACAGCTCGCTATGGTTCTCATCCCTTCAAATAATCCAAATCGGGGCAGGCAGGTATCCAAATGAAACTCAATATAGGGTCGCAGTACTGATACAAAAACATTGGTTGGGCTGCAGTGTAAAAAGGTTGAGAGATTGAGAAATGCTGATTTGTAGAGGAGATTAGTCCTTAGTCACTGTTCGATATATTTGTAATAGTTGTAAAGTTCCTCCAGACTTGTTTTTAGGGTGACTTCCAGTGTTGTTAATTCACGCTCCTGGCGGACGCAAATTTGTCTTAAGGAGATAGTGGTACGGATTATTATGTTTCCATTTGAAAAGTTTTAATTTTTTTTATAATAATCACGTGAATAGCAATTTAGTTTTCTGGCGTTCTTAAAACCCTGATTGAAACAAGTTGTGAGTGTATAAGTTTCTGAAATTTTTTAGTTTTAAAATTTGTAGTAGGGAAAGTTATGCTGAAGCTAAATGTTCTCTCTTGGCTTGGTAGGTTTTTTTTTTCTTTTTCCCTTACCGTGTCAGGAATGCTTTTGTTTCTGAGTCGTTGCGAAGGAAAAGGTCGGGACATTGTCAGGCGTACGAAACACGACGAGAAGGCAGCGAGGGGGGGGGGGGGGGGGGGTGGACGGACGGACGGACGGCTGTTTTGGCGAATTTCCAGCAGAAACGAAAGGCTGGCGACCTGTAGTGTCCAAAGAGCAGTTTTATCGACGGTGGCTTCCACCCGCGGGTTTCCCGAAGGGAGCCAGTGAGGAGACGAGCAACAAGGCGAAATGCTTCCATGTCTGGTACCATCGTGTTCCACCTTTAGTTCTTTTTTTTTCATTCTTTTTCTTCTGGACCCTTCTCCTTGTTCGACCTACCCTCCTTCTTTCTTTCCTCTTCAGGAAAACCGTCAGCGTCCGAGAACATTGCGACCGAGGAGCTCCCGAATGGTCTGCGGGGAATGGTCATAGCCGTGGCGGGATCGTAGCAAACTGTCATGCCGTTGAAATGACAAGCGGATGGCCCTGTCTTTTCGGCTCGCTTCTACCCCCCTTTACCCCCTTTCTCCATATCCCCTCCTCTCTCTGCCGTCCTTGTCTCATGGGTGCGATGGGAGCACCATGTGATCCCTTTGTGGTTAGTCTTACCCCCCCCCCCCCCCCGACGCGGCGCGGGTGTAGGCGGGCAAAGGTGGAGACAGAGAGTGGCTGTCGTTTCTTTTTTGGCTTGTCTCTCTGTAGTGTTTTGCATGATGGGGGGAATGGAGTTCTTTATGTGCTCTTCGCTTTCTCTTTCTCTATTTGCGGTGGTATATATGTGCGCGCCTGTGTCTGTCCATTCGACATAACGTTTTCATTACAGCTCTGGCATAAAAAAGGGCACTGCTGGATTGTCGTCGACCGAGAGCCGGTGGGCGTCTGAAGGAGATACCTTACGACCTATTTCGAGCAATGAGATAGGCAGGGGGCATCGAAGGTGAAAATGACTGTTCGGCACGGCTTGAAATAAAATGGGTGGATGGGAAGAGGGGCCTCGACCGGGGTCACTGCTGATATCCCGGCGTCACCCGTCAAAGGCGAATTGATCCAGGGTTTTAGTGACTGGCTCTCCGGCTCTCGCTGGGATGTTCGGGCCATGATTCCTCAGAGAAATGAGATCTTAGATTCACCATATTTTTTAGTAATTTTTCCCCTTCTCGTGTTCGATCGACTACCCCTCTCTCTCTCTCTCTCTCTCTCTCTCTCTCTCTCTCTCTCTCTCTCTTACCCTTCTGGTCATCTGTAAATTATTTTTCCTGCTATCTCCTAAGAATTGTGGTAATATATTTTTTATAGTATACGTTAATTATTAAAACTTATCAAGTATGTATGGAAATACTTTAACAAAAATGGTCATCTTTTAGTTTGTCTTTAACGTGCTAATGAATTCGTTCTTATATATAATTAAGTCGAGTTTCATATTCAGCGTAGATCTTAAATTGGTATCTGCTTTTGTCAACTACTTGGTTAATGAATTGTCTACTCTTCTCGACAAGACCACGACTAAAAATCCGTACAAAGCTTGTGTTTTGAAGTAAGTTTCCCAAATGAAGTTGCAGATTCCACAGATTATAGGACAACATAAGCAGGACACCAGTGAAAGCTAACGTGGAAACACTGCGATTGTTCGGAATAGAGGCAAGCTACCCTGCAAACGGATACGCAGATTTTGTAGAATGAAGCTTGACTCACAACTGACACAATAATGAAAACTAATGATGCTACCGTTTTGTGCAAAATTTTTGAAATGGTCCATTTATGACATAAGGTCTATCTCACTATATGAAAAAAGCTGCAAGGCTGTGTGGGAAATCACGTCACTACTTTTTCACCTACGCCCCGCAAAGTAGTCTCCGACTGCGCACGCGCACTGCTCAAAAACATGAAGCACTTGTTTCAGTTTCATTTTATCCACTGTGGTTTCAGTTTCTTTATTGGCTGCGCGTTGATCTGAATGAGATGACAATGGGGAAGGCCGCCGAAATTTATCCCGCCAGATGGCGTGTGTGTTCTATCAATCATTCGCGTGTAAGCACCATAATGGCTGGCTATCGGTGTTGGTCCGTTAAGGCGCTAAAATAGAATTATCACGCCGACAAGCATCAACAAGTGAACGTAAAATTGATTTAGTAGAAAGGTAGATCATGATTTATTCAATCTTATGACCATTTTTATAAATCTGCACTGTATTTGACTTATGTCTGCTGCTATATTCTTTGCGTTTTGTTTATTCACATGGTGTTGGTTTACCGTTTCCCTGTAGATTAGAAAGTTATGATAGAAACTTAAATTTTAGAAATATTGTAAGTCTCCCACCCCCAATCCTACCTGTATGGCCTTCGGGAAATTTTAAACAGATTTCTCTTGCTCACAAACCATTCTTAAAAAATCTAACATACTCTAATATCACTGACTTTCTGCAGTACAGAATGGCAGTTTATAATGCTTTGAATGAATCATTTTCAAATCCTGTATAGTAATGAATCATTTGTGGGAAAGCTTCAAGTGATTCTATTGTTAACCTTTCGTTAACCTGTGTCATCAGCTGACACTGAACTTCAAAGTCTTGAGTAGCACAATGGTCAGGACTAGGTTCTTCGCATACTTGGTCCATTTCTACTGTTCGGGTTGTAATTTCAGTAACAACGTCTTCAAAGCTCGATACGTTATTATCTTCTGCAGGTTTCATTCCTTCTAGTTCTTCCAAAGCTTTCGCATTTTCCCTCCGAGGTGTCTGATCACTTCCATTAGTTTCCTCACGAAACGCAAAAATCGAGGGAACTGCATTCTTCTTCAAACTGTTTCTTTCTCCTGTAAAATTTTCGTTAATTTATATTAAAGTAAATCCGTAATAAATGAAACTTTCATCTAACTGACAGATACATACCTAGGAGTCCTGCTGGACAATAATCATCTGGGGTAAAGTGATTATAGCAAACTAACGATGTTTTGGAATTTTTCCATAATTCTTTTGAACGCTTATCAGCACGGCGAATTGCAATTCTCCATTTTAATGTCATTTCTTTATATTTTGGGAATCTATGCCCCCCCAATTCGATTTTTACAAAACGGTACGCAACAAAACCCCGTTTTTACGCGTTGATTGAGAATGAAAAAGCCTTTATACTGCAACTGGAAGAGTGAATGGAACACTACCGGTGCTCTGGTGGTCAACGTAAGAACCGTTTCGCGGCCTTCCCCATCGGTAACGTGGCTTTCCCATACTGCCTTTCAGCTTTTTTCATATAGCGAGACAGACCTGAGTTTAGGTTGTTCTTCGATAGCGATTCCATATGAGTTCCACATCTGATGCTCGAGGATGCGGGTTCGACCCCGGCCGAGGACGACAAGGATTTTTTCAGGGGAAAAATCCTGAGATCACGCACTTCCTTCGGAAGGGAAGTAAAGCCGTTGCTCCCGTGTAGACGTTTGCCGGCTGCACGTTTAAGAACCCTTGCGAGGCAAAATTTGCAGCCCCTATAACGCCGTCCTGAAATGACCATGGCAGTTGAAAAGGACGTTAATACCAAACCAAACCAGATGAGTTGCAGACAGTCTGGAACCAATGGTCTGTTAGGAAATTTTTCCCAAGAGGAGAAAAGAAGTTTCTAAAACGGCGTGCCTTCTTGATATATCATATGCTCTGTGTTGTTATTTGAAAACGTTAATAGTTTTTAAGACCATGTGAACGCACCCACTGGGAGAATTTGGCTCAGACTTCATAGTAATGTAGATCTTTCTCTCGTTACTCCGATCCCGATGGGCCAATTGAAAATTAACTTTGAAATGAAGTAAGACATGCCCATACTAAGCTAAATTCTTTATGATTTGCTACGTCAAAAATGTAGAAAGTATGAAGCGGACAGGTGGGTATTGTGAAATAACTACTGTACCTCCAATCTTCGGCTACTTTAATAATGACATCCCGGCAACTTTGAAAATGTCAGGTAGGATGGAAACTTAACTCCAATGAAGAATGTCATCCGTTTCTTACATTCTAAAGATCGGGATCCAGCAGAAATCGACTAATGTCCCAAGTGTACGGTAAAGGATGCACTTTTGTAAGGCTTAGGTTTACAACTGGGTTGAAGGAGTCGCATGTGAAAGACAACTCTGACGTCGGCAAACATTGAAACCGTGGACAATCTGATTAGGCAAAATCGCTTCATGACATTTAACGAAATAGCGTCAAAAGATGAGGACCAGGGTGATCGTCGAATCAAGACAGATGAGGACGTGAACGAGTCGTTGCGAAAACAAAACCTTTTATTCTGCTGGGATCCATGAACTTCAGACAGATGGAGCAAGTGCATTGAGGAATGACCTTACCAGCATTAAGGTTTCATTTCAGCTTTCATTTCTAACTTTAGCTTAACCCCCTCCTTCGCATATAATTAACCTTTGTGGATTTAAGTTTGTCTTTAAGGATTTTGGTGAAATTTTGTGCGACTCGTACGAATGCATTGTCAGAGCTATTCCCTAAAGCAAAATAATTTATGTGAATAGTACTAATGAAAGAATTGAAAAAACAAAACTCTTTAACCACAACTAAATAAGGCAAAAAATAAAGAACAAAACAACAATAATGAAAAAAACAATGTAACCTGTAAACATCTTACGAAAGCTTTGGTTTCATCTTTCAGCAGACAAGGAGAGCCTCAGGAAACTTCTGAGAGAACTGATGAAAGATGAAAGCAAAGCTTTAGTAAGATGTTTACAGGTTATATTGTTTTTTTCATTATTGTTGTTTTGTTCTTTATTTTTTGCCTTATTTAGTTATGGTTAAAGAGTTTTGTTTTTTCAATTTCTTTCAGAGCTATTCCCTGTTTAAAAACGTTGAATAATTTTCTCTGGCAATGCGACCGGCTGGCAACTGTGTTTGAACTTTGAAAGAGGTGGGAGTAATCACATTGGAGGGGGAAACAATTGATATCGACTGCATGTGATGAAACCGAATGATTGCATCTATGATTAAGTCATGATATTTAATGAGGTGGAGTGGGAAGTGAGGGGGGGGGGGGGGGGTTGGCTGCGAAAAGCGGGTTGCAATTGATGTTTGATTTCATCTTTGGAGCTGTTGAATTTGAAAAAATAATTACAGTTGCGAGTGGGTTATCTTTTTATAAAATATTTGCGCGTCACTCGATACGTGGCTTGGGCTTTCTAAATTAGGAATTGAAATGGTGATTATTTATTCGAGTTAAATGTCCCCGTGGAATTAATCGCTTTGAAGCTTGTGCTTTATAATTCATGCTCAGCAGTTGTAATTAAATTTATGGAGATTGGGTTTCCAAATGAAATTTATTTTTGTTCACATTGCGGTGTTGTATTGAAAATTTAATTAAATAAAAAATTTAATTTTGGAGAGTAATTAGAATATTAAAGCGGGAGACATTTGCGATGCTAAAATTTATTTTGTGGAAATAAAGCATAAACAAAAAATCCCGAATTTAATTAGCATTTTTATTATTAAATTTGCTTGATCCTGATATTCTGAAACGTAAAATATTTTTGATTCAGGAAATGTGTGTTTTTTTTTAAAGTAAACTCGATAAATAATTAATCTGAACAAGAAAGAAAAAAATTATTTCAATTAGAACAGCGTTCAATGAAATGTAATGAATTTCAAGCGAAAGCCTCTTCTCCATTATAAATATAAATTAATTTCGATAAAATCACTAGAAACATCACAATTTTAAAAACCCAAATCTTATTTTATTGTATTGATCTTGGATTTAGCCACGTCCTCAAATTTTTAATTAATTTGAATGAAAATAAATGTCGTAATTACTAAATAAAATAAAGCAATACTTGTTACGTTAGGTTAAATATTTAATTCACGACGCGACTCGATTCTGACATCGGCACACGAGTGAGAATAGGAAAGTAACGTGAATTTGCGCTTCATGAATTAATTTAAAACATTCAGAGCGAACCGATTTGTATTTTTATAACTTTTTTTTTAATTGCCTGATAATCCCCGCGGTTTTTTATTAAGCAAAAGAAACGTGAGAATAACTTAAGTTCGTGATTATTATTTCAAGAATTTTTAAATTTTTCAGCCAACTCATGTTCATAACGAATTCGATAGGTTCACATTAGTGTCTGTTATTTATGAGCTAACCAACAGTTGCGTATTTTCCGTCGTTTATGATTGAATGACGGTGATCTTTAAATTTTCAGTAAATCTTTCTTGGAGTTAAGTTTAGATAAGACAGGTAGTCTAAATCCGCGTTCTTGTATCTCTTGAACAGAGATAGCAATCTTCAGCGCTGGATTAACTTGTTTGTAAATCTCGTCGTGATTTACTGTAGATTTTCAAACCGAGAACCATTCTGTGCCACACAATTCTACTAGATGTATTGAAAGGAACACGTTCCGACTTATCGTGGAGTTTGGATGCAGTGATGTTGTGGATGTTGTCCTAAAGGAGAAAATCGTATTTTCGTATGCACGCTCTTTGAAAAAGAGAAATCTAGTGGCCTTAGGTCAGAAGGCCTATATTTATTGGTGTATATTATACTACCATTTTCCTTGAATTTTTGAACGAAACTAGGATGAGGCGGGGGATGAAAATCATTTTTCAAGACAGCCTGCTCAGTGCGTTCAATGAAAATATTTTTCTTGTGCAGTATCTCGGGACTGCATTCACGAGTGATGGGCGGCAGGATAGAAATTGGATGCTTGGATTTGTGCAGCAAGCTGTGTCAGACGTTGAACTGTGGCGACCTGTGGTAACGAAACGTGAGCTGATAAACAAAGCCAAGCTCTGTTTTCAAATCTTTGTCCCCATTCTGACCTATTGTCATGAGTCTAGGGCAATTACGAAAGAGTGCGATCGCGGGTACAAGAGATGATCGGGAAATTTCGAATTTAAAATTAGGATAAAAACTCTGTCAAGAAATCATAATTTGCAGGTGCAATTACGAAAGAATCCGATTCCGGAGAGGTGCCACACAATAAGGGAATCTGTAGGTGTTGAGCCGCTGCTTCTCCGCATTGAGAGATCTCATTTGCGTTTATATGGCCAAGTGATCTTCCTATTTTCTTCCACGTTGCTATTTTCCAAGTCGGCCTAAGACCAGGTGGGTAGATACATGGAGAATCCGGGTTCGAGTCGCTTGGTATTACTATTGAGGACATGTGCCTGAAGATTTGAATAGAAAGTCTGCCCCCGCGACCCTAACGGATAAGCATAAGTGAAAAGTAAGTCTGGACTATACGGCGTATTGTTGACTTATTAGGCACATTTCCGGTTGGAAGCAGTTTACGAAACGTTGTCTAAACATTTTTGAAGGAAGTGGTCTTTAAATAACACTCAAAGGTGAAGAAATTTTTTGTTGTACAGTCTAATGCAAAAAAACTTTTTACCTGCTCCGTAGGAACTGAGCTTACCGGATGTTGATCGGTTGCAAAATCGGGTACTTTTGCTGAGAGTCAAGACTAGTTGATTAGACTGGACTTGTCCCTTCTGAATGAAAATAGGATAGCAGGTATACGCTTCGGATGTGCTATTTACGTGCTCAACTATAACTTAAGACTGTACACTAAACAATGCTATCTAGCCATCTATCATGCATCAAGTGAAGTTCTACAATGCGAATTTCAAATTGGTATCTTTATGTTTGTGAAGTTTGAAGGTTAGCATATTATAGCATATTCTTGGCTACGTTTAGAACATCCTTTTTGAATAAATAAATAATAGTCCAAAATATAGCTAAAAAAATGTCATCTTATCCGTGTTTTGGCTGCCATGTTTAGGTAGCTAGAAAGTGAACGGGGTTACACACCTTGTGCATGGAATTTCTTCAACACTCGTATTAAACCATATTGCGATGCTACTAATGTTCAACATGTCGGTGTTTATGATTGCGCCTTTCAGAATAAAAACTACCGAATGTTTGCTTTCTCTAATTACATCTCGGTACGATTTCCAAATTGAGTGTTGGAATTGCTAATTTTTGAAACAAAGTCCACATTTATGGAAGATAACAATGGAATATATGGGTTGCAGAAATTTAGAATCCATTTTTTGTATACATATTTGTATAGAGGAGGAGGATCATATTGAATTAAAATACATTTTAATATCGATAGTTTTAAATAATATTGAAATAAAATAAGGACTCCGTTAAATTACAAATTTTTTTAAATTAAAAAAAAAAACCCAACCATTTAACGGTTGCTACCATCAGTTATATGAAAACCAGTGAAGCGAGCAATGCTTGGAAGTGGAGAGAAAAAAAGGACAGCTGCGTTCGGTAGATCATGACGCCATAGATATCTTTATTCTCCCGCTTTCTTTGTTTTTCCAGTAATTACAATTTCTTAGTTGCACTCGTATAGTTTTTCTGTCATAAACGATAGATGGTTGAGAAAATTATTTTTTATTATTATCAAAGGTAGCGTATCCTTTTTTATTGTTGTGCGTCGTCTGCGCTATCGGTTAATCTGGAGCTGGGAGGTGAGAGTTGGTGAAGGGGAAGATCTATCAAGCGGTTCTTGACAAGTCCCCTTCAACAGCACCTGCTTGTTCTTCCTTCAACAACAACGGCTACAGCAGCAGCAGCGGTTGCAACTCACGTGCTGCCTGTTGTGGTGTAAGGAGCTCCCCTTTGTGTGTGTGACAACAGTGGTAAAAGCGATGTAACTGGCGCAATAAAATTGAAGAGCGTGGGTAAAATTCGATCTGGTAAGTTAATGAAAGTCAAGAACAATTGAAGGTTAATTGGAGTACAAGTGTCTTCTCATGGAAGAAAAAATATTTTTTGGATGGGCTCTGCGGAATATTCAGGCCGTAACTGTCTCGATATAACAAAGCGCCACCCAATAAAATATATATTTTTTGCTAAGAAAAGCGATAAAGATCTTTTGGTAAGGGTAAATTCGTTAAATGCCTCGGCTGCTAACCACTATTGGCGGATTTATTCCTAAGGAATGCGTCAAAGATGATGAAAAACGATTGGTGCAAGATCTTGGGAGTAATCAGGACTCTGTAAAATTTCATTCTTCAAATCAAACTTCTCTGGACTGTCATTGAACCTTTAAAGATAACCATCACTTTATTCAAATTATCAGTTTGGGGGCCTTAACAGTTTATTAAGACCACACATACTGAGTAGCGTGAAGATCCTTCTTTTGCGCCTATTATATGCGTTTTGGGCATAGACGCTCCCAAGTAGTCGGCAAATTTCTGATGAAAGTCCACCATACGACAAGACTATGTCTTCTGGTGGTGAAGGCCTGTTGCAAACAATTCGTCATATTTCTGTTGTGTAGGATTTGAGATCTGGTAATTTGATCTAGTAGCAAAGCGAACTCGATGTCACCGTTCTGTAAATTTTAGCTCTGTTAGATGGTTAAGGGACCGTCCAACGTTTATAATAGGGTCTAGCTTGTAATGAAGGCGGGCATAACGTTAAGCTGCCAGTTTGCAGAATTGTGACATACTTATTAAATATCATGGATTCATGTCGTTTTCTACAGATCTTGAATCTGCATGGTGGAACAGAAGTATACAATCAGCTGATCAGGCAGCACTTTGCCAATTATCCAAGCGTTCAGTAAGTTTGCTTTTTCGAGTGCTCACTATTGACGAAGAGTGCGTCCAGTATTGGTTAATCATAGTCACTGCAGACGTGTACAGACAACAGAACGTATTCATCAGGCACTGAAGCAGAAGCAACCAGCATTGGTTAATCACAAGGTTGTGCTGCTCCTTCACGATAATGCCAGGCCGATTTGGCTGGGAGGCCCTGTCATCCACCTTGCGCCGTAGACGACCACCTCTTCATTCCCTATCCAACCACCTTTGAGGCAATCCATCAAATGAGGCAGACTTGTAGCAGGCACTCACGAACTTCTTAGAACGCTGATTCTTACTGCCCCTTCGGTTGACTGCGTGGGTTCAAGATACAAGTTTTCTTGGTTTGTGAAGACGAGTGGATTGCCCCCCCCCCCCCCGACCTATCTATATCTCTTTTTGAGGTCAGTCTGAAAGCGCGTACCTCATAGAAATGGTCTCCGCTTACGTGTATATTCTGTCCTTTTTTACTATTGTTAGGAAATTGTAGATGTAAGCATGCACCGTGTTCATGAAATTGTAGGAAGAGAACAATCAATAAATAGCTGGAGGAACCAAGCGCGACCAGTTGTAAGTAGCGACAGAATGTCCATATTTCAGTAGGCTACTTAAATTTGCAGAACGGGCGTGCAGTTTACATGCTTGGAATTTAACTGCATAAAATGTGACAGTTGATTACTGAAGACAAATTGGCCTACTACATTAGAGAGGGGGACTTAGAAAGCAACAATGAAAGGAGAAAGGAATGGGTATCCTAGCATGGGGTAATAAGAGTGCAGGATAGGGCTAAGGGTTTTTTATTCTTTTTTTTTTCTCTTCCCGAGATCTCATTGGCATGACGTCAGCATCGAAGTGGGGCAACGAAGCGCGTCAGCGCGTCTCGTCATCCGTATGCGACGCTCGAATTTGGCCTGCGGAGAAAGGAGAAATGAACGGCGCGAGAAGTAGTAGAGCGAGGGAGGAAAATCGGCCAAGCATATTTTGGGGTGGAAGGAGTGGTGCGCGGGAAATCACTCCCGGTGTCTCGTGAATTTCCTCGAGCAGGTGATGACCACCAACATCCCCCCGCAACAAGCGATTGTTGATGAAATTGCTGTCCGGGGGTAGGAGGGAGGATTGAGTAGCTCCAATAGTATTCTTCGCAACAAGACTTTTACTTAATTACTGTGATGCGGAGCCATCAAGCGATAGTGCGCGCATGAGTAAACGATATGAAAAGGGTTAATGGTGGAAGGGACTTGTGTCGAAAATTTTACAAGCTCTACCCTCTCTCTCGCTCGCTGCTGGGAAAAGGAAGGAAGGAAACAGACGGAAGGATTTTGAGGTACGGGGGGTGGGTGGGTTGGAGATGGGAGGGAGGGGTAAGGAAGGAATAGAAAAGCAAATGTTTTGAAACTAATAGCGACCTCCTGGAACGAAAGGGATTTTAATAGTGTTATTCGTTATGATGACAATAATAACCATAAAATGCTCGACTTTTATTATGATTATGATGACGATAATAAGGATGATAATAATAAATGAAGGCGGTGGCATTTAAAAATAACTTTTTTCCACTGTTTTCGTCGTCGTGCTCGTGGGGGAAAATATTTGAATTGCGCTTAAGTCGACATTTTATTTGTTTTAAACCTGCAATTAGAAAGAGAAGCGTTGATTTTTTAAAATGGGAGCTTAAGAGAATTTTAAGTTTATGGTTTTGTTTTAGTTTCTCATAAATGAGAAGTTTAAGGGGGGTCGCATTAATTTTTTTTCTTTTTTAAAAAGTAAAAATAACCCTTACAAGTTATTTCGCTTTAGGGCTCATTGGCCCCATTACAAATTAGGACAGCATTGCTTTATGTATTATGTTTAAACAAACTATAAAGAAATTTAGAATATAATATTGTAGTTTAAAACCACTTAGTTTCGAGATTTTACCCCATCTTCATCAGGGTACACGGGAAATAGGCTAGTGGCCCTTACTGTAAAGACACAGTAAGTAATATAAACCGTAGTGCAGAACGCTCCCTGGATGTCACTTTTCACTTAATGTATTGCTGTTTGACTTTATTGCTTTCTCTTAAGTAAGAGCTGCTAGCCTAGTTTCCTCGTATCCTGATGTGTGTGGGATTAAATGCCAAAACTAGTTGGTTTTAAGCTACTGTGAAGTCTTTTTATTTTTTATTACGAGGGTTGGTCGAAAAGTAATGCCTTCATGGCTGTAACTTTTTTTTTTATTTAACCGATTTTCAAAATTCTAATTGTATCTGATACTTAAATTTGTCTTATATGTAATGCACTATTCGCTTTTCGACCTAGTCCCCATCCCTTTCCACGCATTGCGCCAACGCGTGACTAGTCGAATGAACCCGTCGAAGAGGAATTCCGGGGTTGTTGTCGACACGAGGATTGAATGGCATCTTTTGTCGCAACTCAAGTCTTTTCAGGTGCTCTTTCTTCTTTGGGAAGTGGTGAAAGTCGCAAGGTGCAAAGTCTTTCATCTTTGAACTGTAGACGCTGCAGCGCCTCTTGTGTGTGCAGGCTTTATCGTGCTGCAGAAGAGGGTCCAAAGCTGCCATTCAATCCTGGTGTCGGCAACAAAATCTGAATTCCTCTCCGACGGGTTCATCCGTCTAGTAACGCGTTGGTGCAATGCGTGGAAGGGGATATGTCGAAAAGTGAATAGTGGTGCATTATATAAAGGACAAATTTATCAGATACAAAACGAATTTTGAAAATCGGTTAACAAATAAAATGGGGGAGACCGTGGCCTGGTGGGCTTTCACTGTAATACAACTTCCGTGGAAGTTAAGCAACATCAAGCACGGCTAGTCAGTGGATAAGCGACTCACCCCCCCCCCCATCCCACCCGGCTGCTGTCACCATCATACAGCAGTCGTTAATCCAGGTCCATCCTGAAACCCAACTCGTCGGCCTCAGGCCATACAGGTTCTGGATGGACGTATTGGATTACAATGAATTAAATAAAAAAAATGCTAAATCTCGAAATTTCCTAAAAAATAAATAAATAAAAAAAATAAATGCATTAAAAGTAATCTAGAACCTGTCTGCTGCCCGTTCAAAATTAGCCGTCCGATTCAAAATTTGTGATTAATAAGAGGTTGTTCGATAAGCTCGTGCAAAAATGAAGAAAACAATTTTTTTTGGGGACAAACATTTTTATTTTTCAATATGTCTCCTTTGAGGTCTGCTCACTTATTCCAACGATATTCGAGTTTTTTGATTATGTCCATATTTGAAAAGTCCACCTCTTCAAAATAGGCAGTTGTTTCGGCAGTCACCTCCTCTTTTCATGAAAATCATTTTCCTGTCAGTTATTTTTCTCCACTCTTTACGGAGCCTTTCTTAATTCCGTAGTGCAATGAAATGGAGAGAGCAGCTTGGTCTAATTCATATCTGGCGAACGTTTTGAAATTTCAAAAAAAAAAATCATCTTATTACATCTATTAAATATGGCAATACAAAAAATATATGTTGATTTCACATTGAAATTTCTGAAAGAGTGTTGACCGTTCGACACGTTATTGGTGGTGCTTCTTCAACCGACTTCTTTTAAAAAGGAAGGAGAATCTCGCCCCAAAAGAGAAAGAATTGTTGTTGCTAGCGGTGGTTTTAAGTTCACTCTTGTAAGGTTTGAGCCCGTGTTGCGGTCGTTTAATATTGATGGCAGAGATTTAGCCGAGCCTACCAACCAATGAATTTGCATCGTTGGGAGCCGAATCTGGTGAGATCGGTAACGCCGCATTGGCCATTTCGATCACACTCTACTCTCGCTTTCTATTTCAAGACGGTGGCAACGTTCCCCAAAGAGGTAATGTTTTAACGATCTCCATGGAGAGATCGAAATCCTGTTGAATCGGTTCGGGAATAACAAGCTCCTCCCCTTACTTCGACTCGGGCAATGAAGATGTTTGGTTTTTATTTATTTATACTAGCGATTGACAAAAGGCGAAAATTTTTTTTTGAACTTCATTAGAAACGGCTTTACCCCTTCGTAATGCTTCCAGCAGATGTTTGTATTTGTTTTCTATAAGCATCGCATTGATCCTACCCGGCTTTTAAAAATGCTTATATGCGATATCCAGTATTTATAATAAGTTCTTCATTAATACAACGACTAGCGAAGTTTATTATAAAGTAATAAACCATTAAGGATTGACCCTAACCAAGTACCGAAAAGCTAAACTAGCCGCAGTCACAAAGTATAAACCATTTATGTTATAAACATTTGAAACTTATTTCCAAGATTTTTGAATGGTTTCTGAAAACATTAAAATAGGTACTACTGAATCAAACTCTATCATCTCCAAACTTATTAATTAATTACTCTTATACCATTAATGGCAAGTTTTTTTGATACGTGTATTACATGCTATATCCTAGCATGGAAAATTTTGGCACCATAAGGGTATCAATGGAACACGTACCACTGTCTTCGAAGTTATCAATTACTCGTTATATTCATTCATGATAACTTCGTTACAAGTTATGTATTACATGCCATATCTTAGCATTGAAAAATTCAAATAGACCATGATGGTGTCACTAAAATCAATTTCGATAATCTTCGAACTACATTTATTGATTGGCAGTAGGCTACTTAATAACGTTATCTTCGTTTTTGATGTATTACTTAACACTGACAATTTCTAGGGGAGGGGGTTCATAATGATACTATTAGATCACTTGCCATTATATCGATTCCGTCCAACTTCGAACTCGTTCGTGCGATAATATATATTTATCGATTAGCGGGAAAAAATTTGAAAATCTTTCGTACGCCTTCGAGGAACTAACTGGGAGACACAGATAAAAATTCTCCGAAATACCATAAAGCATATTTTGGTACTTCTCAGCTTTCAAAGTGTAGCGTACGTAGTTATCTTAAAGAAAGAAAGAAAAAAAAAGACAGGACCCATTCGTATTAGATAACTATCTAATATTCCTTTACCCCCCCCCCCCCCCCGTCCTTATCGCGATCTTTTTTCACAAAAATAATTTTATTCTCTTAAAATTAAAAATAAAAAAGAAGAAACGCGATTCGCAATAAGAACGCTAACAGTCCGTAATGTCAGTTCTAGTTTGATGCGCATGAAATGTACAGAGGAGAGCATGTCAGATTGTTTTTCAAGCATCTTTAGTTAGGACTTCCTAGAAATTTTAGAAATTTTTTCCGTTTCCTAGAATTATATTGAATTTTTATGTATAGCGTGTCCAAAGGGTAGTATAATTCGGTGTTTCAAACTTTGTATAATTAGGTCTTTATTTTTGGATGCATAGTGAATTAAAATACACTATTACTCATATCGTATTATCCAATAAAATTTATCCTGATTCCTGTACAGCATCGCCTAATTAGTCTAAACTCTACGACAAAAAGCAATATCTTAGTCCAGATTGAGACAGAAGACTGATACTAGTTGCTGTCCTCGTTTTGATTGAAAGAAACAGGGCAGCTTAATACCATTTGAATGAGTGAATGGATAGCCTGAATATTGCATTTGTAAAACAGTCGAATAAGTTTAGAACCAAAGGTGTATCTGTAGCAAAATGCCCGTTCCGATTAAATATAAGTATTCCCAGTGCCACGAAAACTAACTTTTGAGCCACACAGACAAAGAAAAAAATCCCGTTTATAAAGTTATAGAGCGTCTCCAATTTAAATACACATCTACTCTTTTTAAAAGCAAATGCCCAAACATTCGAGCCGTTTGAAAGAGAGCTTATACCTCTAGCACTTCTCGTTTTAAAGTTATTCGATGTTTCGGGAATGTTTTCTACACACTGTATGTGAAAATCTAGCTTTAATAGTCATCCTTAAACACGTACATAAACCTCAGATTAAATATTCATGCTATTGCTTAACCATTGTCGCTCATTATTACCTTATAAACCACTAAGTTATTTGAAGTTAACGAAGCGAAATGGTGCGGCGTGATTCACTAATTCCTAATATATTACTGTGTTAATAAAAGCGTGTTATGTAAAGGTATTTAAATCATAATACTGCTGTATATTATGAACGAGATTTTATATTTCATTGAAGTTTTATTACGTGTACAATATTTGAAAGTTCTTGTCGGTTGATGAAAAGTTAATAGGAGCTTTAAAAGTAATAGCCTTTATGTACCTATTTCGTTGGTGGATTCGATGCGCCTTTTCCAATTTCCATTCCTTCATATATTGGGCTACAATCTCCACAAACAATCGACAAATATTCCCCACCCTCACCCCTTTTCCTTATTTTCCTTTTCCCCTTTTTTAAATCCATTGCTCACGAACAGTGCTTTCTGATCACATCTTCCATCCGTTTCTGGTCTTTGGGTTTTATTTTTTCCGTTTCCCCAGCCCCCTCCTACTTCCTTTTTTTTTCTCTTCTCTTTTTGCTCCAACCAACATCATGCATCTACTACGCTCCATTTTCTATCCCACATTATTCTCTTGATTTGTTTTCCATGTAAGGGCATCGGTCGAGGTTCAGCGAAGGATGGAAAGAGGAAAAGAGAAGGCCAATGTTTTTTTCCTCTTTTCCTTTCTCCTCCCTCTATTCCATCCCCTTACTTCCTTCCCCCCCCCCCTCCTCTCTTCGGCTTCTCTTGGGTCTTTTTATTTTATCATCTCTTGCGTTCTTGCTCGCTGGTGCAACCCACCAATGAACCGTGGCCCCCATCAATAGGCAATGTGCAAGCACAACCGTGAACCATTGGCTGTGGCTTGGTCCTTAGCCCTCTCTTTCTCTCTTTTCTTCGTCTATCGAGCAATCCTTCACTGAATTTCTTTCTCCACTTCACTCCGATTCGTAACGTTTTCTTTTATTTTTTCACTCGCTAGCCCCCCTTTTTTTTCATCATGCATCTTGTTTTTGTACTTGGGTTTTCCATTTCCCATTTTCTCTCTCTTTGTCACTCTACGCTCGCTGTTTAAAGCCGGCAGGCCGAGTGGGAAGCATTGGATGGACGGTTCGCCGAAAGTATGAAACATTCATGGGGCGCATGGGGGGAAAGTCGTCCGCCGTCGCCGCTTTTTTTTTTTTTTTTCCCTTTTTCTCGACCGTGATGCGGGTCGCACGCGTCGCATGAACGATCAGCTGGACGGATCCTTTCCCCCACATATATACCCCCCCCCCCCCCCTCCAGTCCACCGCACAATGAAAAGGACTTTTTCGCGCCGCCACTCTTCCGTGCATTATGGCCCAATGACATCAGTCCCTTATGCCCCATCATGTAGGAAAAGTGTTGTTCGAGCTGTGATTATTAAAGATGACCATCGAGGAACGGCTCGCTGCTGCTTTTCAGTTTTCTGGGGTTTTTTTTCTTTTCACCACCTCGGACGATAAAAATTGCATGCACATGGTGCATATTTTTATTCTATTCCTGGCTTAAATTGCAGATGTTATCATTTGTTCATGAATTAATTTCATGGGCGGCCTTTTATTATTTCTATAGAAAAGAGTTTTGGATTTGTTTTAGTGTCCTTTTATGAAACGTAAACTGGATAGGATTTTCCATATGAGGCCTAATTAATTGTTTAGCATACCGCGGTTCTATTTTATGTTTCTTTTAAAAACTTTCTGCTAAATTGCCCCTTATAAAGTAGTAAATATGTTCTACGGGGCATTGTCTTGAATTTGCTTTAACAGATGATGGGTTGGCAATGATCGCAGTTTTAATTCGAGACCAATATTCTTTGTGTAATCGCGAGAAAAGTTCAGAATCACGATCGACAACGTAAAATGGATATCGAAATAATGTCATATTAAAGTCCGTTAAAGTCCAAAATGTAATAACGGATTAATGACATACTTGAATTAAAGATAATCCAAAAAACATACTGTGGGCATTTCGCAGTGTGCGATGCAGCATAAACAAGAATTGGTATGGATATTATTCCCCTGGAGAAAATATTTTAATGGTTTCATAAAATTTAATATATAGAGAGGGAAAATATTTGTTGTATGATGTCCGAACCTATTTTTAGTGACCAGATGTCCCGGGCCACTCAACAATTATCTCCTGATTTCCAAAATGAAAGATAGATTATCTAAAAAATGTTTAGAGTTGTTTATTTGATGTTTTCTATATATCCAAAGGTCCAGTTTCCCCTTATTCAATGAATATCCATCAGTAGATATCCATTGTCGTCTTGGACATCTCAGATATTCAGCAGATATAACATTTTGAATTTGGATATTATGACATGATTGCAAAATGATTTTCGATATCCATTGGATGGTATGAATTGTATGAAGGATTTTGCAGGACAGTCCCACATTTTAATCCATTGTACAGGGTATTGCAAATATATACAGGGCAGTACTGCCAACACCACCTAGAAAGAAAGCCTGTGCACAGAAAATGCATACATTGTTACATGATCATAAGAAGTCATTATTGAGGGCTTATTATTGGTAGAAATAAGAATAAACAGTGCTTTTTTATGATGTAACAATGTATGAATTTTCAGTGCATAGGCTTTCTTTTTAGGAGGTGTTGGTACTGCCGAAGCCGACGCGATCTATACAAATCCGTGGCGCTACGTCACTTGGCATTGTTGAAATGTCATGAAAACCGATGGATATTTTGAAATATGAATTTTGTATTTTAGATAAGTAAATGCAGTAGAATAAAATGCATTACTGCAAAACATGGGTCATTTACTTTGTTAATAAACCATTTCATTCTAGATTTTAAATATCCTTACTTTATTTTTAAATTTCTTTTTGCATGACACTCACAAAATCCATCTGTTTGCAGGATGTCACAAATTCAGTGCCACGGCTTGTTTAGATCGCGTCGGCTCCGGTACTGCTGGGTAACCTATCCGCTCATACATTGTTACATCATATTTCGACCATTATTAATCATATTTCTAGCAATAATAAGCCCTAAATTTGGTCGACTTAGATGTAACAATATATGGCTTTCTTTCTTGCAGTCGAGCGGTTAGGGTACCCAGCAGTACTGCCTTGTATATATAAGTCCAGACCTCTCTCCCTGCGATTACGTGCGGAACTGGTTGCCAACGCAGCCCCGGGAATTTTACGAGACAGCCATTCACCGCTTTGTGACGCAGTGGGACAAGTGCCTCAACAGTCAGGGCCAATACTTCTGACATACAGGTACTGGTTTCTGTTCCTAGGCCTCCGGCTCGTTTCTTTTTGAACGCTCCTTATATTTGCA
>JAHWFO010015474.1:1484045-1509927 GCA_023313115.1 Rhysida immarginata | reverse complement strand
CCCCCCCCCCCCCCCCTCCAGTCCACCGCACAATGAAAAGGACTTTTTCGCGCCGCCACTCTTCCGTGCATTATGGCCCAATGACATCAGTCCCTTATGCCCCATCATGTAGGAAAAGTGTTGTTCGAGCTGTGATTATTAAAGATGACCATCGAGGAACGGCTCGCTGCTGCTTTTCAGTTTTCTGGGGTTTTTTTTCTTTTCACCACCTCGGACGATAAAAATTGCATGCACATGGTGCATATTTTTATTCTATTCCTGGCTTAAATTGCAGATGTTATCATTTGTTCATGAATTAATTTCATGGGCGGCCTTTTATTATTTCTATAGAAAAGAGTTTTGGATTTGTTTTAGTGTCCTTTTATGAAACGTAAACTGGATAGGATTTTCCATATGAGGCCTAATTAATTGTTTAGCATACCGCGGTTCTATTTTATGTTTCTTTTAAAAACTTTCTGCTAAATTGCCCCTTATAAAGTAGTAAATATGTTCTACGGGGCATTGTCTTGAATTTGCTTTAACAGATGATGGGTTGGCAATGATCGCAGTTTTAATTCGAGACCAATATTCTTTGTGTAATCGCGAGAAAAGTTCAGAATCACGATCGACAACGTAAAATGGATATCGAAATAATGTCATATTAAAGTCCGTTAAAGTCCAAAATGTAATAACGGATTAATGACATACTTGAATTAAAGATAATCCAAAAAACATACTGTGGGCATTTCGCAGTGTGCGATGCAGCATAAACAAGAATTGGTATGGATATTATTCCCCTGGAGAAAATATTTTAATGGTTTCATAAAATTTAATATATAGAGAGGGAAAATATTTGTTGTATGATGTCCGAACCTATTTTTAGTGGCCAGATGTCCCGGGCCACTCAACAATTATCTCCTGATTTCCAAAATGAAAGATAGATTATCTAAAAAATGTTTAGAGTTGTTTATTTGATGTTTTCTATATATCCAAAGGTCCAGTTTCCCCTTATTCAATGAATATCCATCAGTAGATATCCATTGTCGTCTTGGACATCTCAGATATTCAGCAGATATAACATTTTGAATTTGGATATTATGACATGATTGCAAAATGATTTTCGATATCCATTGGATGGTATGAATTGTATGAAGGATTTTGCAGGACAGTCCCACATTTTAATCCATTGTACAGGGTATTGCAAATATATACAGGGCAGTACTGCCAACACCACCTAGAAAGAAAGCCTGTGCACAGAAAATGCATACATTGTTACATGATCATAAGAAGTCATAATTGAGGGCTTATTATTGGTAGAAATAAGAATAAACAGTGCTTTTTTATGATGTAACAATGTATGAATTTTTAGGAGGTGTTGGTACTGCCGAAGCCGACGCGATCTATACAAATCCGTGGCGCTACGTCACTTGGCATTGTTGAAATGTCATGAAAACCGATGGATATTTTGAAATATGAATTTTGTATTTTAGATAAGTAAATGCAGTAGAATAAAATGCATTACTGCAAAACATGGGTCATTTACTTTGTTAATAAACCATTTCATTCTAGATTTTAAATATCCTTACTTTATTTTTAAATTTCTTTTTGCATGACACTCACAAAATCCATCTGTTTGCAGGATGTCACAAATTCAGTGCCACGGCTTGTTTAGATCGCGTCGGCTCCGGTACTGCTGGGTAACCTATCCGCTCATACATTGTTACATCATATTTCGACCATTATTAATCATATTTCTAGCAATAATAAGCCCTAAATTTGGTCGACTTAGATGTAACAATATATGGCTTTCTTTCTTGCAGTCGAGCGGTTAGGGTACCCAGCAGTACTGCCTTGTATATATAAGTCCAGACCTCTCTCCCTGCGATTACGTGCGGAACTGGTTGCCAACGCAGCCCCGGGAATTTTACGAGACAGCCATTCACCGCTTTGTGTCGCAGTGGGACAAGTGCCTCAACAGTCAGGGCCAATACTTCTGACATACAGGTACTGGTTTCTGTTCCTAGGCCTCCGGCTCGTTTCTTTTTGAACGCTCCTTATATTTGCAACACCCTGTACAACCTTTGGTACGAATCTCTCATTCTGCAAATAATGCCGAAATTAGATTCTTGCAATACTCGTTGTAGGTCTTATTTTTGTGTATAAGGCAAGATTTAATATTTAGTCAAAACTGTTCGGGTTTATTTTGTAACAGTATCTCGCCATCTCCATTGGTGTATTATGTGACATTCAGAGTGGACAATAAAAGGAAAAATTCTCAGACCTAAGACTGAACTAGAAACCATGATTATAGGGCACGTCGCTCTTACCACGAGCTACCTGGTAAGATACTAAAGTCATTCGGTGGCCCTCTGGTTCGAAGAACGAGGACCTTTCGATTTAGAATCATCAGTAGATAACGAAAGCCCCCCCCCCCTGTTAAATTTTATTGTTAAGGTTCAGACATTTGGTAAATTTTGAGAGTGAAAAATGACGGATGTACAGATAGTTGCGTTAAAATTTAGCCGCTGCAACAGGGGCAGATCAAGAAAGATTATTGATTATAATAGTCTGGAGACGCTTTACGACGTTATATCGCGTTATATGCTTCCTAAAGTTCACATTCATGTATAAATAATAATAATAATTAAGAAATAACTAACGACGAATTTTATTTCATCGAAAATTTAATTTATTTCATTTTTTGTATAATAAAAGTTGACAGCTGATAACCAAACAATTTGTGTATAATAACGCTAATTTTTGCCCAATAAGCCTATTATTTTTTAATTATATTAGCTTATCTACGTAATAATACCAAAATACGATTTGTTAGATTCTAAATAAAATTAAAAGTTTCTTTCCGATTGTGTAAAGTTTGAATCAGACAGGCAGAGATATCCTGACTAAAGTAATGAATAAAGCGCGCGGCAGGAAAGCCAACTTTTTTTAGTGGCTAAATTTTAATGCAACTATTTGTACAAGAAAAGAAGGACGAGAAACAGAAAACCCTGGAACAAACACAGTGAAAACTGAAAGGGAAAATTACGCGATCTGCGATCTAACTTTGGAATAATCTCTCTCGTCGCTCGCCTAAATGCAAGAGCATAACGTGCGATACTCTATGCGATATTATTTTTTCGCCTTTTTTTTTCTCCATTGGTTCTATTGATCGTACTCTTTAATTTAAGCTTTAATAATGTTTTATTGTTCCTTTAATAAACCTGTGAATACCTATGAAGAGAGTAATATCACAAAATTGACTCCGGTCACAACTTCATACTATCCGGTTTTTCCATTTCCTATGTTGCTAGGTGTATGATTTTATCGAAAAAAAGCGATAATATCAATGTAAATTTGAATAGTTTGTTTCCAAAATCTTATTCTAGAAGACAACTTTTTCGTTATCTTTTCAGATTTCAAGTTACTCGTATTATCTATCCGTCTGTACTAACATGGAAAATACTTATTGATTTGTAATAGAGTATTAACCAGATAATTAGCACGCCATGACTTTAGAATTATTTAAATGCTTGCCAAAAAGCGGTTCTGAAATGTTCTGCTATGTTTTGCTCTGGGTAAGTCAACTTGACTTCTCTTACTTTGGAAAATGCTAAGAGAAAGGTATATTTAAACTAGTGAATGGAGTTTGTCAAGTTATTAAAATGAAAAGTTAGTGGTGACTGCTTTCTTTATCCAAGATAAACCTAGCTATTTGCGTTATGAAGAAATGTCAGTGAATTATGTATAGCTGTTGAAAGAGGCAGCCCCGGCCTATCAAAATGCTAGGAGTGAATTCGTAGCCGATGACCTCGTCGGTCTTTTAGATGGACACTGCGTGGGATGTTGGCAGTGTCTGGGGTCCAGTCGCGCATAAAAGGGGGAGGGGGAGTCGAACGTTTCACCGTGTGGTGCATTATGGATAGCCTGGAGGCATCAGCTTTGAGGGTTCCAGCCTATTTGGTCGGAAGCCTTTTCCGCTCAAGGTGAAGGGAGAAAAGGGTTTTGCGAAGCCCTAATTACCGACCCAACTGGCCGTTAGCGGACTTTTTAGCGAAGGGCGGGCGATGCACCTCTCTGGTCTGCTGCTAAAAATAATTTACGTTGATGGATTATTTTTTTGCATTAATGCATGCACACAGAACGGGGTGGGTTAATGATGCGATCTCTAACGCGCAGCCGACGATAAATTTAGCGTAAAATGCATCTGTGCTTTGCCTGAAATTGCAATGAGGTTCTCTCCCCGTCCTCTTTTTGGAGTTTTTTTTTCTTCTTCCTCTCTTCTCCGCCTTTTCCTTCTTCATCGTTTTAGTCTGCATTTTTTTTTTCTCTCTCTCTCTCGGCTTTTATCTTTGCTTTCTGGAGTAAGGGGAGGGGATTTTTTTTTTTTTTGAGCTTCCATTACTGTCTGTCGATTTCTTATGTTAATTCCTTCGGCTGGAAAATTTCTATCCCGCCCGTGTTCAACCTACGAACAGATTTGCCTTGTTTAAGCCAGCCGGGTTGAAGGTTTGACTATTGAAAGTCGACTTCGATCATTTTAAGCAGACGGCAGGAACCGCCTTTCTGAGTGCTGCCGCTTTTCTTGTATTCTTTTTTTTTTCTCTCTTAAATGCATCCCGTTTTAATATTTATTTCTGCTTAAACTTTTCCATTCGATATTATAACACGTGCATGAGTTAGTTCCTTTTTTATGTTAAAGGTATAGTGAGAGCTGAAAGAGAAGTGGCGTGGGTTTTTAAGGGTGGGAAGGGTTGTTTGCATCGACTTTTTTTTTTTTTTTTTTTAATTTTATTTAATCTTTTTTTATTCATCGTAAGCCTCTGAAATGATCGCGCCCCCCCGATGAAATCGAAGCACATTTCATTTTTGATGTAGATTTATACCGTGTGACGAGTCATTGTTGTTCTAGGAGGAAATCAGTTTTGCCGACGAACGAAGCCTCAATGTATTATGCATCAACTCTTGTCAGTGATTTGTACGGATGAAATAAAAACAACGGAGAAAATCTGAATTAATGGCTTCATATATTTTACATAAATTTGTGGAGGAAAATTAAAGAGAAGGGAGCTCATATTTTTTAAGTTTTTTTTTTTTTTTTTGTTCTTTTTTGTTCCTCCCTCCAATGTCGATATTTTTAATTATTCAAAGACGGGATTGGTTTTGACGTCGTTTTTTATTTGCAGGTCTCTTACATTGAATTTCGTTGGCAATAGGATGGTAAATAAGTTTGACGGACAAATAAAAATCGTATTAATGTTTGATAAAAAGGGTTTCCCCCCCTCCTCAGACTCCTTTGTTTATCTTTGATGTTTATTTTAAAGTTTTGGTCAGACTGCGGACGAAGTGAAACTTTGATTTCTGCCTTAGGGAGTCGGGGGTCAAATGCGCTGTTTGAGTTAAGTTTCCCCTCTGCAATCTCTCTACAATCAGGACCACTAGATTACCGGATTACCTGAGGGATTTTTCCTCCTTCTTCCGCCTATGACTTTTCATATTCTGAAAACTGTACTTTAGAAAATACGTCATGGCTTGGACCTTCATTAGTACGAACGTTTTCGTCTTTAAAGCTTGACGTTCATATTAAGTTTTGAGAACGTCAATCCTACATTATTTTTTTTTCTTTCCCTACTCTCCTATACTTTAACATCTTGCTGAATGTACACGGCTTTAAACTTTTCGACCTTCTTTTTTTTTTGGATTAAATTGTTTGAAACGAATGGGGAATTAAAAATTCATTTGCCGAATGCCAGTGCATTTTCGCCAAAAGCGGCGTTAAGGTATCCTGCGCAAGCATCAAAGCTAATAGTGCATACAATAACAAGTGGTATAATTTAGGTAATTACGGGGCTAATTAAAAAGGGCTGAAGGGAAAATGGTGCAATGAGAAACAAGATTAACAGATTAGATTTGGCCGCTTGCGTAAATAAAGTTTTGCGAATATGGTCGCGGGAAATATAGCTATATTTAGACCTAATTTCTGCATAGGCTTGCGAGTGAAAGGTTGGTTCATAGGAGCGGACCCCGGTTTCACTATCGAGCAATAACCGGTTAAATCCAACGTGTGCAATCCGGGATCGAGGCGTGTAAAAGTTAAATTTTCAAAGCCCGTGCACGTTTCATTATTCATAATTATAATGCTTTTCGTTTGTGGAGCTAGTTACTTCATCGAACTTTCTCGAATTGTTTTCAACTTGTGAGAGTTATTAATCCTGTTGTATATCACTTAAGTTGATATCATTCGGCATAAACCATTTTGATAAGCTGAGTCGCTATCAAAATAAATTATTCTATTAAGTCGATATTTTATACACTTCAATATTGACCTATGTGTTTAGTGCATTTAAATTAGAATTTACGAGAGGATAGTTGTCTAAATATACTGGGTAAGTCAAAAAAAGTCGGGGTGAGGAAAAAAAAACTAACAAGGGAACCCCACATAGCCTAGCAACTTTAACAATGGAATCCTTGTATGGCTATGTATACTGAAATTTTTTCGTTTTCTCGGTTTATTTTGAAAGAAACACAATTTCGCACTCTTATTTTGCAAGTATCTCCTAGTAGCTTCAGATGAGTAACATATTTCAATTTGGTGGAAATCTGTGACATACATGTTCGAGGGATTCCCTTGTAAGTCCCAGGAAAATAGGTTTTGCAATAATTGGTGTATTCAACAATAGGTATATTCAATAAACCTATTGTTGCAAAACCTATTGTCCTGAGACTTAGTTTTTTTTCCTCACCCCGACTTTTTTTGACTCACCCTGTATATTTGCATAAAATTTTCTGATAAGATGAGTCTTCATATTTTATTGAATTTAGATGTTCCTTGAATCTGGTTCGAAATTTACGGCCTGTTTTCTCGATTCACATTTTAATTTATATATTCCACTTCGTCTTACTTTATTGGACGTTTCATTTTTGGATTAGAGCTAATATTTGATATTAGGATTAATTCTAAGTAATTTTTAAGTTTTACTTTTTTGAGAAAAAAAAATCCTCTAAATTTTGTATACAGAGTTGTTTAAAAAAAAAAAAAAAAAAAAGCGAATGCGATCCATGGAGTTGAGTTGAGGAGATCTTGTTTATTCAAGGGCTATGATTGGGGTCTTTGAATATTTATTCTTCATTTTGTTGACGTTATAATTATATCTATTTAGAAAATCGCTAGGTTTCAGATTTTTCTTTTACTGCGTCTCTATTGAATGGGTAAAAAAGAACGGAAAGCTGCCATCCTTGATTAGTGGATGATTAAATGAACTATGTATTATATTACTGGTATAAGTTGGGTTTCTATAAATTTAAAATAAAAATTTGTTAGAAATTGAGTCTCTTGAAATGGAACCTAAATTTATCGATGAAAACAAGGGATAGAGGGTGGGTCTTAGATACATTCATATACCTATTTTTCGATGGTCTTTGAGAATCCAAAGTCAGAATTTCAAAAATTCGAAATTTTAAAGAAACCTGAAATTTTTGAAATTCTGACTTCGGATTCTTAAAGACCATCAAAAAGTAGAATAGGAATGTCTCTAAGACCCTATCCTCTGTGTCTTTGTCTTAATCGATAAATTCAGGTTTATAACTTTAAAAGTTCCACACTTTCAGTGCCTCTTATCACCTGAACGGTTGGATCAATTGAAAAAACACCAAGAATAGAACATTTCTCAAATGTTGTGTACAATCTGAAAATTTCATTTAAAAATAGGGGTTCCTATTTAAAATTTCAAAGTTTCTCCGAGTGTGGGGTGGGCGCGGGTCAAGTTTGGTATCATTGGAAAGCTTTTTTAAAATATTAAATACTTAATTTTTTTTATTTATTTTTCGAGTTATTTTGATTTGTCAGGTTAAATATGGGACACTGTGTGTATGCTTGTGACAATACCAATTTACACAAATAGCACTGTCGAAAATGGCGGCTTTCCTGATAAACAACAAAAGCCACGACAACGATTTGCATAATCTCAATTGTATTAATCATAATTTTGGTTGTTCATGTAAAGTATAATATAACCAATATGCTGTGGATACTTACAATCAAGATGAATCGGGAGACTATTTTTTCGTGATATATGTATTGAACATTTTAACATGATTGCATAACATTCCGGACTGATACTACTGATTGAATTTGATGAAATAATTAGTAAACAAGTTTAATGCTGCAAAGGAGGAGACGTTGGACACCACTATTTCCACAATGAGTTTATTCATCATATCATAGATGTACGTTTCGGCTACCAGATAACCATTATCAGTATGATTCAGTCCGAAGATGACTACCTGATAGCCGAAATGTACATCTATGATATGATGAATAAACTCATTGTGGAAATAGTGGTATCCAATGTCTCCTCCTTTTCATCAAGGTATCCACAGTTCAGCAAGGTCAGTCATGTTTTTAATATATAATTACTATGTTAAGTTTAAAGCTTGTCTTTTTATTGATAGAAAGAAATGAATTTATCTTCTCGTTTTATTTTAACGTTTATTTTTTGTTTTGCTTTTTTTTTTTTTTTTTTTAATGAATTCTAAATTTCTTTGAAATATAGAATCGCTCTTTAATGTCGATTATTTTTATATTTTCAAACGATTTTGTTTAAAAAATCATTTAAAATTTCGCCTTTAAAAAAAACAAAAAAAAAACGTGTAAAAGGCACGGCATTTAATGCGCACATGAATGTGCATTTAAATCTCATAAGAAGTTAGATAATGGGGCAAGTAGAAGCAAAAGTAGTGTTAATTTCAGAATATGTTCGTGTTCATTTTATTTTTATCATGACAGTAAAACCGGCAGTTTCGTGTGCAAAAAAAAAAAAAAAAAGAAAAAAAAAAAAAAAAAGAAAAAACGTAATAGAGGAGAACTAATTTCTTGAAAGATGGAAAAAAAATTTTTTTTTTCTCCTTTCGTTCACTTCCACGTATTTCTTCCTTATCTTTTCTTTCCTGCTTATTACTTGCCAGTGGTGTTTATGACTTGCTTTTTCCCTGGGAGTCTATCGGAAGTCATTAAAAGCGTTCGTTTTCAATTCTATTTATGTTTGTCTTAACTCGCTATCTGGGCGATACACCCTTGTCTTTTCCAATCACTATCGGTAATTTGGCCTTTTGATCCGCTTCTTTTTCTGTTTCCTGGGGCCAAGAAAAGGAAGGAGAAGGAAGAGGTTCTGGCACCGTCGTCATCAAATAATTGGATCAGGTAGGAGGGGAGGAAAGAGGACGAGGACCGCTACGCTATAAATTAGATTTTTGCAAATAAGTCGCTGATGCGGGCTTCGTCGATCTCTGGGCTGAAAAGTGTCACGATGTCTGCAGGGATTTCTCAGCTAGACAAGTGCACGAATAGGCAAAATGAAGGGTGGTGATGGTGGTGGGGGTTTTTGAAAGGGAAAGTTGGCGGGGAAAAGTTTTATGGAAAAGTTGTATGAAAATGAAGCGTAGAGAATGTTGGTTCATTTTATTTATTTTTTCCGAGAGGGGGAAATTATAAATTGTCTTTTCATTTGCAATGAGGATCTAGACAGAGATTAATGGGAAAGCTATGTACGTCATTTGGAAGAGGCAGCGCTTAATTTAATGATGTGCTGGTTGCTGCCATAAACCAAATCCCTCCCACCTTTCGTCCCAACACCTTTCCCCGTTTTCCCGCCTGTTCAATTTTCGCCGCCTCCCCCACCCCCGTTTTGACGCCCCTTAAATCTGCATTCTCATCAAGTAGAAGCGGCGGAGGAGGGGAGTTGATGAACCTCTGACACCGGTTTTCTACACATTTGCCGTTAACGGTTCCATGAAAGTTTTATTGCCGGCGGGCGCTTTGAACCCGGGTTTTTCCTCGGCTGAAGCTCCTGGAAGAAGGCGCAATCGGGTTCTCCTCCCTTTCCCCCTCGTTTCGTCCATGGCCTGTCGTGTACAGAGGCGCTCGCTTGCGCACACTAAACTCGTAAAATGCCATCATTTATTGTCAGGTACCCCGGTGCCGAGTGCCGGTGGGTGGCGGAAGCCGCTCAAACTGTTCGGTTTCCCGTCAGAAGCAGCCAGTTTTCCGCCCGCGACTGGCCATTGTTGCCGTAAAAAGCCTCGTTAGGTAAACAAGACGGCCCTCTGCCATTTCCTTGCAAAATGTTTCGTGAATGGCTCCTTAAGCAGAAGAAGAACGCCAGAGAGACGCGAGAGGGAAGCAGAAGGAGAAAAGAGGAGTTAAAAAAAAAAAAAAAGAAAATCGTTTTAAACATGTAGTCTGCTCTCCACTTTTCGTTACTAAATGAGCAAGACTTCGCTATGTTGGTGTAGAAGCTACTGACGCCGTAAAAATCAAGGCGACGACGGAACATGTTTTAGAGGCATCGCGCAAATGGCCAACAACGACATTAAACGTGGGCACTTGTTTGAGGTGTTTTCTTCCACTTTAATTAACTCGAGGGCTTATTTCGAATTTAGGACGTAGATTCGTGAACGCGAAACTGTAGTCTGAACTTTTATAAGTATTGATAAATGTCCGAAGAAGAATGAATTATGTTAAGAGAGTTTTGCTTACGGAGAAAAGTTTTGGCATATTTTTTTTCGTCTAAGTTAGCTTAGAAAGTTGTCTCAAATTCACCTCAAGGATTGGAACCTCAAACGTGCAAAGTGTGGCAATTTTAAGTCATAAAATATTGAAGAAAGCCTTTTTTTGGCTTTAAGGAAAATATTCTGCGTTCGCTCAAGTTATGTTTGAAGTAAAGGCATATATGGGAAATTATTTGCTAGCTAAATTGGATGAATTTAAAGCTCGGTGCGTTCTTTTACTTAAGAGGGCTTTTGGAATTCTCTTTGGAGTTCGTTTTGGTCCCGAAATAGTGTATTAGCAAAGCGCCGCCTCTTAAAGCAAGGAGAGTTTCAGAAACACATTTTGAAACCTGATGTAAAATTGACATTTTCTTCGGAGTTGTTGTTTTAAAACTTCCCAAAGACGTTGGAAATTTTGGTAATTTATGCACGAAGCACTCCTCTCGGTATGACATGCAAATAAAAAGCTCTTCAGGTATTTAAAATTCCTGTTGTTTATTTGTAAATGCAAATGTTCATGCTTTCCATGCTGTTGTAAGGTATTATTTTGCTGTATCGTTTGATATTTGAATTGCGTGATTTCTGTACAAACTCGTTTCACGAAAACCGGCTAGAAGTTTAAATAAGCCGGTATATCTTAAATTGCCACCTCTCTTTGATAAAGTGCTGGCTGTTTCAAGACATGTCGTAAAATCACAAAGCGAAAGATGAGACTTTTAACGTGCGTCGTATGGTTTGAACGATTCTACAGTTAACATATTTGTCAGGCCTGTTATGATGTAGGCCAGATGACTGTCTGAATACTCAAATCCACGAGGAACTTAATCTCACCTTAGAGAACTTTCATATCCACCACCTTCCATTGCTTCCTCTGTGTTAGCAGGTTGTAAAGAAAGTATCCGGAAAAAGTGTGATAACAAGACTCGTATGTATGACACACATGAAGCGTTATTCAAGCTTCATAAGTTACCTTAAGTTAGCTTCGTCCAGGTATTCGCCATTGGTCGTTAAGACTCCTCCGCGATTGAGGAGTTTATATAATCCATCACTTCATTATCATTAGTAAAGTTTTTCCCAGCAAGAAAATTGGATATACACCGGAACAAATGAGGCGTTACGTCTAATAGAGCAAGAGCCGGGGAATAACAAGTTCCCAATTCAGAGTGTGCAGTTTTCATGAATCCTTAAAGCAACATGTGGTCGAATGTTGTCTTGGCGCTTAATTTTTGAGGGCAGAACGTAATCGGTACAATTGCTCGATATAAGTGTCTGCTATTATACGAGATGCGTTCAAGTTCTAAGGTCTCCTAATTTATTTTTGAAAACTATTGACCCTAGAAAGCTGAAACTGCCGTCATTTGTCCAGATAGTCAACCTCTAGCCGTACACATTTTTCAGAACGCTGACGCCACGATTGCATCGCCGCTGCAAACACTTCTATAGTCGTCTGTTTTGCCTACTGAAAAGCCGCTCGATGAGCAGAAGCTTTGCGTTCTTGCATAAGCATTTTTCATCTCCTGTGATCAACCGTTGCATAGTCTTCACTTTTTTTTTCATATCGAGCGCGAATTTTTTTTTTTTTACCACCTCATATATATTACTTGCACAAAGGTATGTGGTACAAAGTATATGATGGTGAAAGGGACGAGGAGACTGAGCCTCTGATGCTTGACTTCATTTTTTGGAGGGCAAAGCTGCATGTGGCTTATTAAAATTTTTCGATAGCTGGTGCCTGTGGTTTTGCCATGGTTCATCTGCACTCTTCACATCTTGGTCGTCCTCTGACTTGGAAGGTAAAATTTGCAGGTTGGTCTAAGTACTTACTTTCTAGATTAGTTTTTACATTAGTATAGGACTTAAGAGGCCAGTTACGTTGAACTCGTGCCTCCGCTCTTTCATATACCTTTCTTGCGTCAGTCTATTATTTGAATGGATCTTAAAGAGGCAAACAAACGAAATCGGAGACGGGTCGTTATGTTTTCATTAAACTTCTTAAAAAGTAAGCGACATTATAATCAAAAGCAAGGGTTGGAGATATTGCTCTAGTAACTTAGATACTTTTTAACGGGGAATGATGCGGAGGAATTCCATTTCTGAAGGGTTTCACGCGTGAGAAGACAAGAGGTGGAAATAAGAGAACTCCGACTCTTAAGTTTGTTTTTTTTTCTTTCTTTCCTAATTCTTTCAGCCTCTCATGATATTCGACCCCCGAACAACTAAGGAGGGAGCCTCACCGCACACGTGGAATTGTTGCTTTGGTGCGAGAAAAGCGAGGCAACTTCATTAGGAGCGCGGCTCGCGAGACCCTTGACTGCTCAGCGGGGGATCCCAGGCAGCTTAACAGGCAATAACGATCCATAAACGCAAACATCATAAAGCCATAGACGGTTTGTAATTAGCATAAACTGCTTTGCCCCGACTGAACGCTTCGGTGTGTGTGTGTGTGTGTGTGTGTGTGTGTGTGTGTGTGTGTGTGTGTATGTTTCTCGTGTTTATTTCCATAATCGAGAATGTTGGCAAGAGGGGAAAAGCGAATGTCTTTAGTGTACAGTCTTGTGATTACTATGCAACTGACCGTGGTTGGCTACGGCGCCTCGGCTTAATATCCAGCTGCTCTTTTCTCCTTTGTATCTGCGCTCGTTGTGCCTTTTCTCTGTAGGGATGGGTGGCGGGGACTTTCTTTCGCATCGAGTTCTGAAGAAGCTTCTTCACCTGTTTCGAATCATAGGGGTCACAGAGTGCTTAAGAGAGGGCGCTCGTCACCTCTGAACTGAGCGAGTTTCTACAAACAAACTGAAAATGAAAGGGCGTAGATAGCCCTTGGCTCGTTCGCGTACTTATGGAAGAAGTTTCTTTTTAATATGCAATTTAATGCTATTTTGCCCTTCAGGTAAACATTAGCAAAGGATTTGGTTGTCAGATGGAGAAAAAAAAAGATTTTGGAGAATTATATCGCATCCTTGTAAAATTTTGAAGAAATATTCCATACAGTATATACAAGCGTGGAACATTATAATTTTATACTTCACATTATATAAACATTATGTAATTTATGGTTCACATTATAATTTATGCAATCGTGTTACAATGGAAAAGCGTATTATTTCATTGTTCGAGGCTATTGTAGGGAAAGAATCTTTTGCTAAGTTGTATGATTATGGTGGGGGGGGGGGGGGGAAATTCAAGATTTGCATCGATCTCACTGATGCTGTAGTAGCAGGCCATGAGATATCAATGTGAGCTGGATGCTTGGAATCGTGAATGAAGTGTACGTTAATTGTCAAGTTTAATTGGTGGGTATAGAAAATATAGCGACGGAAGTGTAGTTAGGCATGGAAAAGGCTACTCGGCTAATTAAGTTAAAGGGATTTTGAACTTTTTGGGTTTTCGGGCATTTACGAATTCAGAGGATGCAGCTGATTTATATGGCGATGTTCCTTTTGAGAGATTTTAATTTTTTAAAAAAATTCGAAAAATATATTTTTTAGTAGTTTTTGTCTGTGCTATTGGAAATTGCTTTATTTGGCATCATAATTTCAATAGGAGGCAGCCTCAGTTTTTGAAATTTTATTTCATTAAAATCCCATTTCCTTTTTGACATTTTTACCATCTGCCATCAGTAACATGTATTGCGTTAGTGACGAAAATTGCCGACATTATAAAATTCATAATTACGAGACGGGTAAATGAGTTGTGACCTTAAATTGACCTATCCTGATAACTATGAGACGTGCAATAACGTGGGCATGATCTCTAATTAGTTCAGGAAACTTGCTATTACACAGGCGTATCAAAATTGTTTATATCTTGGTGTTTAGATAGTTTAGGTTATGCTGTAAGTTGAGGTAGGGTGGCTTACCTTAAGTACACGACTTAAACGGAAAAATCAAATTACGTAGAGGATCTTGAAATGATCTGCTTAAATCTAAGTAATTAAGATAGGCGGTCTATTAGATAGGTCACTGGTTCCAATCCAAGTTCAAATTATGTAATGTCCGTTCGGTTTATATTTTAGTTCTTCTCAACACCGGATATCGCATTGTGATATCTTTCCCCCATTTAAATCTGGCTTTACTTTTTTCTTTCTTTTATATATTTTTACTTTACACACAACTTCTGCATGGTTACTTAATTGAAGAGGATAGGACAAACGTTTAAACGCAGTCTCGCTTTTATTTTGACCACCAGATGGCAATAATCGAAATCTGCTCTAAATAATCAGATATACAATAGAATTCAGCATATAATGCATAAGTTATCGATCTTTATTTAAAAGCACACATAGTAATAAATTTTAATTTTTTTATCTCAAATAAATGATTAAAAATGATTCTTACAAATTTCATAAATAAAGCATAGATGGCCATTTACTTTCGGATTTTTGTGAACTCGCGCCGATAGCATTGGAACAGTTGCGAATGTCCTGGCCTCTTCAATTAAGAAACCATGACTTCTGTTTCTTTCACAACTTGTAAGAACTTTTTCACCTATTTCCCTTTGTTCAAACGACTCCAAACTTGGCACACTTATTCATTTCTAGTGACAATCAATCCAGTAGAAATTTTTCTAAATTCGAATTCTTAAAAAGGGTTAAAATTGATTTTCATTTAATTTACATCCCCAATAGGGATTGGGCCATCTCTTCAGGTTTTCTTCGTTTAACTAAAGTCCTTGAGCAGAGGATTGGGCACTTCTTCAGGTTTATAAGGTGTCTTTTTCTGGTTTTGTAGTTATGGTAAAGCATGTTATTAAAAAAATAAAGACTAAAAAGAATGTAATAAAAAATATATAAAATTTTTTTAAGCAAACACTTTTACTTTAAAAAGTGCGCTAAAAGAAAAATTATTTTTTGTACCTCTCATTTAAATAGGAATTCGTAAAATTAAAAAAAATAATTTGTCGCGTTTAATAATAAATTTTAAAATGAAAATACTGCATAATAAAATATATGCATCATCACACTTTTTATGAAATGAAACCTTTTTGTTTGAATTTTATGAATTCCTATTTAAATGGGAGGTACCAAAAATATTTTTTTTATTATTGCACGTTTTTAAAATAAGTGTGTACTTAAAAAGGTTTTTTTTTACGTTTTTTATTTTCTGTGAGTTTGCGAAAGCAATAAGGACGGGTTTTAATTGAACAACACGTCTTTTTTTTAGCATAGTTATTGCTCGTATTAGCCCGTCATACGTTTAGAAAAATCATTTGCCCTTCCTTTCTAGGTACTTTTATAATATATGGGTCCACGAATTATTCCATAAAGATAAATTTCAAAATTTCGAGAATTTTTTTCCCTCCTATTTTGTTTGCAAACATCTGTTTGATATATCTTAAAAATAAAAATCACCAAAAAATGAATTTCTGAATTTAGATTTTGTTAGCTTTTGAAATAAGCAACTCTTCACTAGACTAAATTTGGAAGCTTTAGTTGCTTTTAAGAATCTAAATTTATTAGTTTTTGGAAAAATAATAAATTATGCAGAAGACTTGGAAATTTTATCTCTTGTGCAATGATTTAATTTTTAATCAGTTACTTATTCTCTCAAAAAATATTATTTAAAGTCTCCTTTATTTTTTGCGTGAGCGAAGTGCTTGTTTTGCGATCATAGCTGGAGTTTGTATCTCATGGTAGATTTAAAATTTTAATGCACATTGTAATTAGGCAAAATTTTATGGTGTAAGCACTATACAAGGGGAAGACATTTTGTGAGAAATTTTAATGAAAATAAACGATACTAATAAGATAATTTAGCTACAAATTGCGGCTATTAATTTGTTGCTTTTAATATTGGATGGATATTGACCCGCCCAAACTCCATTGGTTTATGAGATTGGGTTAATGGAGAACTTGGAGGTTAAATAGCTTTCTCTTCCTCCTCTTCTTCTTCCCTTTTTCTGTTGGTGCACGCTATTTTTACGGCTTTCTTCAAAAATGAGTGAGTGAAGGGTGCTCCCGGAGTCCTTTTCTCTTTTCGAGTTAACGGTTTGATGCATGGGTCTACCTAATTAGGGAACAAATTTCACAAGAGCCCAGGTGTGTTCGTAGGGTAGCGCTGCAGTTCAATCATTAATGTTACTTAGCACACGCTGTCCTGGCAATTTAATTTCGCATAAATTGGGTGCAGTTCACCCGTTTATATCTCTCTTTAGGTGCCGTGAAAGTGGTTTGGTTGAGTTTGCCGGCTGCCTTTGCTTGCGTTTGAACTGTTTCTCTCTTCTCACACGTCGCTACAGCCAACGTTATTAATGAATTGTCAGGACTGGTCGGCTTTTCGCTGCGAGATGAGTGTTAATTTGTAACTAATTTTTAGCAGACGCCGAGCAGTAATTTTCTGGAGCGACGGGTTGGGGTTCCTTCTTCCCCCAACCTCAATTCACACGCTCGCGACTACTACTAGTCTTTCGTTTCCCCCCCCCCCCCCTTTCTTTCCATCCATAACGGTTTCTCTCTTTCTCCGCTTTCCTTTTGGCTCGGTTGAAAAATATTTTTTTATGTTAATCTCGCGTTGACATTACGATTTAATCACAATGACCAAGAACTTTAATAATGTTGCTTCTCCCCTTTTCTCTTTCTCTTTTACCCCCTCCTCGGTCCTCCTCTCCTCCTATAGCAGGTGCTTTTGAAACGAGCGGCGAGAAAATTTATTTGGCAAATTTTATCACTCATGAAATATGAAGTGGGGAGGAAAACTTGAAACTGCTTTTTACGTGAAAAGTTTTCGGTAGAGGGCGGGATGTGGGAGGGAAGGGAGTTACAAGCATAAAAGTAAGGGTTAAAAACTTTTCCATTTAATGCTCTCCTTGCGAAGATATTGAGGCCTTTGTTTGTCGTAATGAGATCTTAGATCAGAGATGCGAAGCAACGGAAATTTTTTTTTTCTTCCTGGAGTGAGCAGTTTGAGAAGGATTTTATTGTGTTCAAACCCGAGGGCCAAATGTGGATTATTTAATTAGAAAGGCCATCAATCCCTGGTTATGGAAGTGAGGAGGATATTTTATGATTATGGGAAGTTTGTCATATGATATGCGAATAATGAAAGGCGAATAATATTTCCAGCGAGATTTAACTCTAGTTCGTTTCTATTCTAAGCAATTTATCAAAATTTAATTTGTTTACACTTATTTCATAAAATTAAAATAAGACACAAATAATACAACAGCATAGGGACAGAAGCAATACTTTTGCCTTTAATGCAGGAAAATTCCATTACAAAGTACCTCACTTTCACGTATATTTCAAAATGACGTTCAAATTTAAAATCCCCGCAGAAATTCCTATTCTTTTAATGTTAAAGTTTCAGTTTAATGTATTTTAAATTACTGTATATTTAAGATAACGTTCTAATTTAACGTTCCCCAGTAAGCTATCCCCTCATTAAAACGAACCTAGGTCGAAAGCCTTGCTCTGAATGGTCAGAAATTATTTTACACGGTATCTTGATGCTCTGGACGCATTAACTTATTCTATCAGGGAAGTAGGATTTTTTGGAGAAAGCAAATTTTGCAAAGAAAGCGAATTGAAATTACAGATTTTTTTTCATAAGTTGATATACAGTAATACTTCACTGTACTAATCTATACCGGGTGTAAATTATCTCCTTCAAAAAATCTACACTACGATATAGACGAAATTCAGGCGATAGGTTATGTTTTGCAAAGCGCCACCACCAGATCGCGCTAAAGCATTTCCTCCTAGATTTTTGGTATTGCAGACTTCCTTATGTTGTAAATAAAAGCACATGCTCAGCACATGGTAGATCGTTTTAATTGTATCGTGTTTAAAAGTACTCTTGTTATTTTAAAATGGATTCAACACAGAAATCTAAAGGATCTGATAAATTTGCAGGTAATTATTTTTTGTCTTAAAATAAAATACTGTTTGAAAATTATTATGTAATTATTAATTTTCAAACAGTATTTTATTTTAAGACAAAAAATAATTACCTGCAAATTTATCAGATCCTTTAGATTTCTGTGTTGAATCCATTTTAAAATAACAAGAGTACTTTTAAACACGATACAATTAAAACTATCTACCATGTGCTGAGCATGTGCTTTTATTTACAACATAAAGAAGTCTGCAATACCAAAAATCTAGGAGGAAATGCTTTAGCGCGATCTGGTGGTGGCGCTTTGCAAAACATAACCTATTAAAGTGATATAAGACACTTGGGGGTCGCAAATCGCAAGCAACACCGTAAATTGAACCTCAAACTAAGCTGAATGGTGTGGCGCTGCCTAGCACGAATCAAATTTGGGCGACTGTGTTCGCGCGGCACGGTCCGGCGCGGCCTGGCTGGTTCCCCCGCTCCCCACTACCTCATCCCGAAGATTTCTACTTCAACATTTGTTCATTTCCTCAATACCTTTTGATGAAAAACATGATAAATGCTCTCGGTATTAAACAAGGTTGGTACTGCTCGTTGGAGCAGAGTACGTCACGTTGGAGTGGAAGGAGACCTCTTCGGGATGAGGTAGTGGAGAGCGGGGGAACCAGCCAGGCTGCGCCGGGCCGTACCGCGCGAACACAGTCACCCAAATTTGGCTCGTGCTATGCAGCCCCACGCCATTCAGCTTAGTTTGAGGTTCAATTTATGTCATTGCTTGAGATTTGCGACCCCAAGTGCCTTATATCACTTTAATCGCCTGAATTTCGTCTACATCGTAGTGTAGTTTTTTTGAAGGAGATAATTTACACCCTGTATACGTATTGTATAAAATAAAGTACGTATTTTATTCATCTGGATATTTTTTTTATTAAAATATATTCTAAATCTGTTACACTATATGTAATCTAATATTTATTTTGTATACATAGTGTATATTCATGTACGTACTCAAGCAGTATTGTACTGTAGTAGGTAATCTCTAACAATAGCTGCTCCTGAACATTCCACGAAAGCGCCGGTTTTGCTGATAGTCGCTCCATGGCTCTCCATCTGTTTGTCGCGTTGTTGTTTACAAACAAATTACGTCTACTACTGTCATAAGCGGTAACTTTACTTTTTTTTTTTTATACAAGTCTCGCCCTCTAGCGATAACAGCGTTACGCTATAGTTAATTTGCTTATAATAAAAATCAGGTGATCGTAATAAATTGGCCAGTTGGTGTATAAATTTATTACGTGGCTTCTTGGCGAACTTTATTTCCTTGTCAATGGCGACCGCATTGTTGATTTTTTTTTTTTCATTGATTTCCAGGAATGCCGCTAGACTGGTATATTTTACGAATGTCTTTCTTAGCATTTCTAAATCCTAATATGGATTTAAGATATATTATTCAAACCCGTTTAGGCGGAGGGCATTCTTTTCTAATTCAGTCGACAGAGAGCTTCCGATTTTTAAATATAATTGAACAAGAATGGCCTAATTTTAACCATTAAGATAATAAGGCACCGCTATCGCTTTTTACCCTTCTCACTTTCTTTACGACCAGTAGTAAATCACATTGTAGCCATTTAAACGTCGGAAATCTCTTAAATTATGATCGATGCGGACAATTTTAAAATGAGAACACCGGTGTTAAGAACTGTAATTTTTGGTCGAATATACCTAATGGAGACCACTAAATTTTCCCCCTCTTAAACGCGTTTGATCCGTCCCCATTTACATTAACATTTTGAAAATATTGATGACAGTCTCCTCTTAATTTTATTGATCCATTTGTTCACTTTAGTCGTAGACTAGTAGAGCGTGTCACCAGCAACACTCGATTCCTATCATTCTGGAAATTAAAATTATTTACTGTAGCATTTCGTGAGTGTTTTGCGTAATTTGTATGAAAAGTAACGACAATTAATTAGGAGATTAAATTGGTGCTCAGGCAATTAAAAAATTATCATGATAGTGCGAGCACTGAAAAGTTATAATAGCGCGCGCATTATCTCTAAACACTGTACATTATTAAGCTGAAGCTATAATAAAGAATTTGCATATTGTGTAGAGTGAAGTTGATATGCGTCTTGAATTCTTTTTCCTTTGAATTATTTATTTATCGTTATTAATATTTAACTCAAGGTTCCAAACAGGATTATAGAAAAAGAGTAGAATCTGATTCCGTATAAATTGATCGTAATGAATGGATCTCGCATATTCTACAATCATTTTGTTTAAATGATTCAGATTTAATACTTAATAAAGCCAACAGGTTACTGAGTTCCTGTTTGAATTTCCTATTGTTGCAACAGCGAATGGCGTGAAGAGGCCCGAGAGTTGTTTTCCATGGCCAGACAACTCCGATAAGTTTCGGTGAGTTCTTCAAATTCCTCTTCTACCATTTTTGCTTTAACACTTCAGTCAGTTTTTCTGTTCGCAATGGACAAATCTCCCAAGTATCACTTAAGATGAATATAAATTAATTTTAATATTAATATTTGATTATTCTATATTAATATGACCCTTATGCTTCTCAGAATATAATTAAATCCGTCGAACTTGGTTACGTGAATGGATAATGTTTGCTAAATTAGACGATTATACGTAGTCGCAACAACTCTACTAAAAATTTAGGTACAAATTTAATAGTACAGTGAAACCTCGATAAATCGAATTTCAAAGGAAGAGCAAAATGCTTCGATTTATAATCTTCGATATATCGAGGTTAAGTAAAATAAAATTCGAATTATCGAAGTTAAAACAGAGTGTACATTTATTTTTGACTAATAGTGCGGATGGTTATTTAATTTATACTACAAATTATTTGTAGGACGATTATTTGACCAATTGGAATAGAGTACGATTGTTAAGCCAATCGGAATTGCTTATGAATCTTCTAATAGGGGAAAATATCTTCGCATTGAATGATGGGTACAGCTACCATTTTTTGAGGACAAGAGGAAGACAATCCTATACTGCTACTCATCGAAGTGCGCCGTTTTTGCCCGACTTGTTATTGTATAACGATGGTAACGAGTTGTTGCGTGTTTGGATGTATTGTATAACAATGGGATAAGTTCAGAGCCATGGCAGTCATGGGTCTCGATGCCCTCAAAAGATGGCGGATATTCAATGTTTATGCTTTGATATTTCTCCCTATAGAAAATGAGGTAAACTGACATCAAAATAGAAAATGAGATAAACTGACATCACATCGATTTACAGAGGTCCGGACTGACGAAATTCGATTTGTCGGAAAATTCATTTGGGTTAGCTTCTATTTATAGAGGCTAACTTTGCTCCAAAAAAATTCTGTTTATGGAGGTTCTATTATTTCGAATTATAGGGGTTTGGTTTTCGAAACTGAAGGGAGTAGACTGAAACTTCGAATCAGGGAGGAATTTGATTTATCGAGGTTCACATACATGTACTTCAGCTCTTCACATTTGATGGATACAGGAACATTAAGAAGGCGATGGATTGTATCATGAAAAATAACATGTTTATAAGTTAGACAATGAACAGAATCGCCTGTTAAGGAAAGGAAAAAAAACTCTAACCACAAACATCCGAAAAATGGTAATATTTGGAAAATGTTTTCAAAATTGAGTGGCAATTTTTTTCCTTTTAAAAAAAATGCCGAGCTTCATAAAACTATCAGCTGCTTTTTTGGCGCTAGATTTTCGTTGGAAGTGATATTTTTTTCGATGATGGTGTCAATCCGTTCTGCGTAGATGACAATGCTGCTAAATAAATTGTGCACGCTTACATTATGGGTGCTGGGAATACTGTATTCAATCGTGCACGGTCACTTTTCCTATAGCTAGACCTGACTTTTATGACTTTAGTTTCTAAATTTGACTGTTTCGAGAATTTCTTTATACCCTGTATTAATTTCGGGCCACTGGAATGAGGAATGCCCGATTTTGATAACAAAAGTTTTCAGTTTTCTGATATTTATAGAATAGTGCACCTATCCGACTATTTTAAGTTGCCGAAAAATGGACTTCTTCATAAACATATATTTGGTTTCACCTGATGGGATTAAGTAATATCAAATGCTACACTTGCAACGAATTGTTAAAATTAGAAGGTTACTGATAGGCGTTGCAACCGTGGTTAAAGTCATGAGCTCAATGTCTCGATATTTTTCATCGTTATAGTTTATTTTATTTCGGCAAATATTGTATGCTAAGATGACCGAATGAATTTACTTTTACAGGGCATTTAAGAAAACTTTCTTAATTTAAATTTTTTTTTCCTTCAAAATTTTTCTAGACAGCGCAGCATCGAAAAACTTTGTGTTCTAAGGGAATCTTGAAAATCTGACAAGGGAAGGACCAGGTCTGTTAAGCTTGGATTTAACTGAAATTTAAGTATGTTATGCACCTCTCCCACTATTATAGAGCATAGTAACTCATGCTAATGAGCATTAGTTTACGAGATATAATTATTTAGTAGTCAACGGGGTAAGTTGATAGATTACACTGCTAAAGGTTCCGGTTTCAAATCATCTGCTTTCATTTAATTTAATTTTTTTAAACATGTTTTTGAACAAATAATATATGAAACTAACTTTAATTATTAAAAACAATATTTTAATAATTTTTTGCATATTATATTTCATTTGAGAAAGGTAACAAATTACTGTGCCCGCGCCACGAGAAGGCGGTTGCGTTTCCAAAATCTCTCGCATGGCGCGCTAGGTGCTTTGGCCAATCCATTTTTCTATAGGGTAGAAGTAGTTATGCTGGAGAAAGAAACAAATGCTTCCCTACAGACTATCAATTTTTGTTCGTTATTTTAAATTAACTTTTCAGTGCAGAGTTTCATATTTTCAATAGTTATTTCAAAATTAAGGGAAAACCATCCCTAGAAATATTCACGTATTTGCAGTATACTATTCCTACCCTTTAGCAAAATGGATTGGCCAAGGCAGCTAGCGCACTAGATGAGAGATTTTGGAAACGCAGCCGCCTTCTCGTGGCGCGGGTACAGTATTTATTTTTAATAAGTTATTATTATATTATTATACAGGGGAAATTATACAAAAATTAGCCCCCCCCCCCCTTTTATTTTCGTAACCGAAGCAGATTTGTCAAGTTTGATGAATCCGATGAACTGGAAGTTGTGGGTGGTCTATCCCATGGTGCACTTTTCATCATCCCAAATATGCAGCAAACGGGTGACTTGCCAGAAACTGTGGACTAGGATCGGCCAAATAAACAAGGGGAAACCACGATTTCACAAAGAGTATTTATTAGCACGGATGCGCATTTCAACGGCCAAGCCGTCTTCGTTAGCATGATACAAGATGATCAGAAGCCTGTTCTGAACTTATTAAAAATAAATAATTTGTTACCTTCCTCAAATGAAATACAATATGCAAAAAATTATAAAAATATGATTTTAATAATTAATATTAGTTTCGTAAATAATTTGTTAAAAACATGTTTAAAAAATCAAATTAAATTGGGAAAGGAGGAGGACTTGAACCCGGGACCTTTAGCATTGGAATCTACCAACTTACTCACATGACAACGTTGGCTACTTGAATGTCATGTTCTCTGAATTTATAAAGATACATCAATAACCTACATAACTAACTATAAAAGATTATATCTCGTAAACTAATACCCATTAGCATGAGTTACTATGCCATATAATAGCGAGAGGGGTGCGTAACAGCATATTTAAATTTCACTTAAATCCAAGCATAACAGACCTGGTCCTCCCCTTGTGAGTTTTCGTTTTCAATGCTTTTTATTTTAATATTGTTTTTTTTGTCATATTTGTGAATAGATCTTTGGTCTATAAATGGCGTTTTAGAGGCGAACTTTTTCCTTAAAACTCAATTAAGGAAGGGGGAGGGGGCTAGGAATTTTAAAAGGGCGCCGGAACATCAAAATGGTTTTCGATTGGTCCAAGCGTGTCGGTGCTTTGAGTGATCAGATAAACTCCAAAACTAGGGAAAGAAGGGAAGAATTGAAAGGCATAATGTGCCTAGAAGAGCCTTTGAATGAATGGCTTAAAAGTTTTCTGGAATGTACGTGTTTGTTTGTTGGCGCATGGCACACGTGGCGATGAGGGCTTCCAATCATCGGCAAGTGCGAAATTACAACGCGCGCATTTCTACGTTCACGGGTTTAGTTGATGAGACGCCGAGTAAAGAAGAAGAAGAAGAAGAAAAAAAAGAGGAGAGTTCTTGGGGGAAAGTTTTTGAATCGGCAGCCGTGTTTGACAAACAAGCGAATTAATGGCAGATGGGGGAACCCTCGACTTGATGAGGTTGGGGGTCGGCGTCTTTTCTTTGGTGTTTTGTCGCCTTCTACCTGCTGCTGCTGCTGCTGCTTTTGTCATCTGTTGTTGGTTGGTTGGTTGGTGGTGGGTGAAGGTGTTGTTGCATTCGTTCGATTCATACCTAATTATTCAGAAGATGAAAATGGGATCATTATAATGGAAGCTGTTGTTGTTTATCCTCTTCTGTTATTATTCATCAGCGCCTTCTTCCTCCTCCCCCGCTTCACTTTCTAATTAGAAAGTTTGAGCAAAAAGATGTCAAGAATGGCAACGTGCTGTGTTCTTCTTACATATTCGATTGGGGGGGGGGGGGAAACTTAATTTTAAAATTGTCGATTGTCTTCCACATGTGAAAAAATTAGAATCTGATGAGGATTGTCGAGTCCTTGTCTATAAAAATTTTTGTTTCTAATGTCTGTTTGCTCTTAATGACTTGTTATTTTTGTCTTTTTGAACTGCTTATTGGAGAATTTAAAATGAGGGAATTCAGATGGGGTTAGCTTAAACTTCCTCTGCATATATTAATGAGTGATATCAAATTTATGTCAACTGTCAGAGGTATAGTTTGAGTTTGTAATGTTGACAGTATTATGATTTCGCCAGTAATTTTGCTAGCAATAATTTAACTATCGACCGTTGTCAAACTAGATCTCAATTAAAGTTTATCGTGTCAATGTAAAAAGAACTAATTAGAAAAGTAATTTCTTTTAAAGGTATGGAGTCTATAGTTTAAGATGATTTTCTGAGGGTCTACGACTCTATTTAAAAAAAAACAAAAAAAAAAATATTGAAAAATATATATATGATTTTAACATACTCAATTTTGTTTCCACCTAGCTAACAGATGGGAAACCTTATGGCCCGAAGAATAGAGCTTCGCGCTGTTCCTTACGAATGCATGAATTTTCGTGTGGCGAACACAGCCCTTGAATTATACCGAGGCTGTCTTGTGTTCCAATGATAAAGCATGAGGCGCAATCATCGTTTGGGTAGCCGTATCTTGGTATTCTACAAGCCTGTTCTTCACGTTGAAAGATTCGCCTGTATAAATTTTTGCCGACCTTGTGCACACTACGGTGAAATGTTCAATTTAACAATTAAATTTGACCTATAAAAGAGTAAACAAATCAAATCCGCTTTTCCACAAATATTTTACTTTAACATGAATATGCATATTTCAGCCA
>JAHWFO010015474.1:1467857-1483645 GCA_023313115.1 Rhysida immarginata | reverse complement strand
ATGCATATTCATGTTAAAGTAAAATATTTGTGGAAAAGCGGATTTGACTAGTTTACTGAGATGTTATCCAAAGTTTTATAAGGTAATTAGATACTTTATCTCCTTTGGTATATAAGAATCTTAAGCTACGGTTTCTCCAGAGCAGTACAACTATACAGCGACTGTAATATGACTGATAACATTTCCAAGGCGTAAAATAGTATCTTATAAGACTGTGAAAATAATAACACCATCACATTACTTTAGCTTTATTGCGATATCGCTATCGGAGGAAACTACAGCTTTACGGATGGGATTCCACTGGTATATCTCGATTACCAATTTGTCGATCATCATTGACAAGGCTAAACTGAAGACGGCGCCTTTTTATTAAAATACGGCTCCGATTAATGACTGGAGCTGTGTTAATCAAAGACTTAAGTCTCGTATCTTACCTAGGCGTCGCAGTTGCCTTACCTCAATATAATAGAGCCACTATGGTCAGTTTTGAAGAAGTTCGTACTTTTCCTTCCCCGCCTCCAGCGTCTCTGCGAAAACTGCGAAAAATTTTATATGAAGTGGTATCGGATCCATTCATTAACCATCTAGGACTCATTTGTCTATTCCCAGAAGAATTCGAACCGCCTTGGATGCCTAAGGCTGTCCAAATTAAGTAAAGATTTCGTTCTTTTATCAGGTGTTCTCATATCTTTGGATTGCAGCTTGGATTTTTCATTCTGTATAAACTAGTATCGACTTTGGACCAATCCATGAACGACCAAGGGTGTCGACTTTTTTTTTTTTTTTTTTTTTAAGAAAAAGATGGGGTGTTCGTGTAGAACGTCAGTTTAGTGCTCTTCAGATCAATCTTTCATAATACTAGCGCATTTTGGATTTTGGACATCGGTCTAAAGCCGACATCAGTCACGTCTTCTTTATGACCCATAATTGAAATGCATATGCACAGGAACGTACAACACAGATATCTGTAGTTATTTACAAGAAGTCTTATTTTATGGAAACATTTTTACTATCCGGGATCTGGATTAGAACCAACATTAGGTTCAACATTCCATAGTTTTTATATCCCGCGTGTTTAAACGATTAACAGACATCAGGGGGTTTAAGGAGGTGGAATAGTTTTTTTTAATACGATAAATGGCTTTATTTGCTTACTTTGTGCGCGTGCATGTGTAAGGCGGATCTTTCGCCTGGTTTCCCTCCTAGAAATAATTTTTTTCTCTTTAAGTGATCGCATGAGTGAAAGTGACGCAGGGAAAAAGAACAAGTCTATCGTTGCCTCAGTGCGGCCATTAGGTATCGATAGCCTGGCGAGTCCTCCCAAGCTCTTTTGGGATGGTTGTAAGCCATTCATTTTGAAGCGCAATGAATGATAGCAGTAAATGACCGTTGCTTCCCCCCCGAAGTGCTTTGCGGTTTTTTTTCCCCCTTTCTCTTTCTTTTCTCGTTTCCGCTTGTCTTTCCTTTCCCCCACGACATATATATGTTGTTGTTGTCTTTTTTTTATCATTTCTTTTTGCTCCTCCTCCTCCTTCTCTTCCTCTGTTGGATTGTGTTGGTGAATCCATTTCGTCCCCGGGATCCTTTGCTCTTGGCCGCCTGAGATCGAGCAGGTGTTGTTCGGCAAGAAAACGAGATTTGCAGGAGAAGATGCAGGGGCAGATCGAAGGCGCGCTACTAAGTGGCAGGCTCACCCCCCTACTTCCAGTTCTCCCGGTCGTCATCGTCCTTCGTCGGCAGCTCCCTCCTCCTCCTCCGGTTCCACCTGCGCCACAATCGCCACTTTCACAACAAACCGCAGCATCAGCAGTGCATTGAGTAGAAGCGGGTGAATATAACGACGTTGGCGGCAACAAACAACAACAATAACAATAACAAACAAGAACAATGAAGCAGCCATTTTCTTTTCTAACAACCCCCCCCCCCACTTCTCTCTCTCTATGCCCTATTACAAACCTTCCTGGCGCTTGTAACTGCCTCTTTTCTCTTTAACCATCTCCTTTTCTCTTGTGTTCGCTCGACGAGTGTCACCGTAAATAGAGCTGTTTATGAGCGTCTGCATTAAACCCTTGTTGCACCCCAGAACAAAGCCGAGCGAAAATCCTGTGGATTTAAGAACGGGTGAGCGAACGGTGTTGGGGTGCACGCCTCGAAAATAAAGGGCTCACTTTAACGCCCCCCTCCTCCCTCATTCAGCCATCAGAAGCAGCCGATTTACAGGCTTTTAAAAATATTCCGATTTTATTTGACCTTTTGATAGGGAGGCTTCGCTGCCGCGCAACACTTGTCGGCTGGAAGCCCCTTTAATGGGCTTTTGGGGCCGACGCGACCCCCCCACCCTCGGTGTTAAAATCGTTCTTTAAGGGTCGATATTCTAACAGTTTGCCTTTCTTTCTTTCTTTTTTTTGATGGTGGTGTTGTTGTTGAAGAGAGTGCAAGTAATGGCCATTTGTTGCCTGTCTCGTCGGGAATACGGTCTGCAATTGAATCTAGGAACGGAAAAGGGGGAGGGGGCGGTCTTTACCACCTTCTTCATTGTCAAACGCGAAGAATGGTTTCCTATTTTTAAACTTTTTTTCCTGAGCGTATGCCAATTCTGAAAAGATTTAATTTTATTAAAGTACAAGAAAATGAGCACTTATCTCGGAATTAGCCAAAGAAATTAATTAGTAAAGGTTTTATTTTTTAACAACCTAATTAGAACCCTTTAATTCGGGTTCCTTGGCGACTGCAGGATTAATTTTCAAATTAAAAATAATTTTATAGTAAAATTATTTTAAGATGTTTGTTTTTAATAAACGAGTTTGTAATCCGCCTTCTTTTACTACTTGTATGACACTATGATCGAAATTTCCGGACACCAATACTTTTGCAGTGCAACTATGATTTTACGATGATTGCTATGGTGTTAAACCTCCTTTGATTTTATTACGGCTACTACTCGCCGAGGAAGACTTTCCGCCAGATTCTGATAGATAGCTCAGGAAGTTCTTTCAGTTTTTCCAGAAGAGCGATGATGAGTTCAGTCACAGACCCAACGCGATGAGTTCAGTCACAGTTCCGCAATGGTCGCGTCTATTCATTCCGGATTTATATCGTGGTCTGTTGCGACCAGTTCATTTCTCCAAACCTTAATCCCTCAATCCATTCCTGCGTATTTCTTGCTTTGTGACAAGGAGCAATGTCCTGTTCATACAGGAACGGTCCAATTTCAAACTGTTGCCAGAACGTTTGTCCAAAATGTCAAGAGACCTTGTTCTTGCTACTGGAACAAAGTTGTCTCAATCCAAACCATGGAAATAAGTCCCATACCATTGACGGGAGGCACCACGTAGTGAGGAGATAAACGCCAGATTCAAATTCGACCATCTGATTGCCAGAGTATGTACGAGATAAATCGCTCCATAAGACGTGGGTTTCATTTATTTTTTTTTCCATGGTCTAGTTTCGATGAGCTGTACGCAATTCTAAACGTGGCTTCGCATTGATTCTGCTTAATTGGAGCTTATGAGCATCTGCATGGCCACGGAAACCTAGCCCAGTGATGGTGGAATGAAAGGCCGAATGATAGTTGTATTTGGAAGTGGCATTTCGGAACTCTGTAGCGATTGGTTCAGCTAACACATCTTGCCACAGATGCTAGTACTGTATGAATGGTCTGTCAGTTTCTTTGCGATTTCATTGCTCCTTGAGATTCCTCTTGACAATGTTGTCGCTTGCAGATAAATGGAAAAATTGCAGAATGACAAAGAAATCTCGAGTACAGAAATTGTTGCGTAGGTGACATTTCAGGATGGTACCAAATTGGAACTCTGAGCTCTATTGAGCAACATGATGCATTAATATGAATCCCAACATAGAAAACTTTATTTATTTTTATTTAACATGTTATTCTTTATATTGTTCCGTGGAATAGACTCTCAGGTTTCCAGGTTGCTATGCCTATACGTGTTCTTCAGCAATGGAAGACATGCGTTGAAGTGCGTTTTCAAAGCAGTGGTAGACATGTAGAGCATATTGTATAAATAAAAATGGTTTCATAAATAAAAAGTTTTTTGATGTATGGAAGCTTATGGGACACCCTGTATTTATATTACTGTACTCATTACATATGTGACATTGCTTTGAATAGGTGTCCGGAAAAGTTTGAACACGTTGTGTATCTTAATTCCAATCTCTTGTAAATTCCAAGTCTAGTCGGATGATGGCAAGCAGAGGGTGAATTCATTGCGGAGCCCTGTTCTAAATTCTTTGCAACATTACTTTCATCATTTTGTAAAACAAATTCCAAAGATGCCATTTATATTTTGTAACAGTTTTTAATATAAGTTGAATACCAGCATAATGTGTGTAATAGTGTAATTTAGCGTGTTTTTTATGTATGGAAGCAAGTGTATAGGCTGATCTTGTTTACTGCAGTTGTGTATTTTTTATAAAACCATTCAGCAGTATGAAAATCTACGCGGAAATGTCAGCTTCACTTTTAATATTTAGGGATAAACTTAAAACCGGAATTAAACAAAACCCTGATCCTAAGGAGCGTCTGAGTTGGTTTCATGAGCTCTTTTGAGTGTGCGTGTTGGATATTTGTTTTTGAATATGAAAAAGATCACGTGCTCTGCATTTGCAAAGGAAGTATGTTTTCCTTCGTCATTTTTTGTTGTCAAGAATCCCCGCAGATTTTATGGGCAGCGTTGTCGTTGGCAAATGGGGCATTGTGTATCAGGGCTGCTTCCATGAGAAATGATATTTTCTTTTGGCAAAACGAGATCATTTTTCCTGGCATAACTAGGTGTGGATTCACGGGCGATTCGAGCTCTCTTATGACGTTATTCTCACTTTATCATTTCGGTCCACTTTTCTTTTCCGCTCACTACCCTTTTTATCCCCTAAGCCGTTTTTACATCTCCCATATTGCCTCTCTTTATCTGTTTCTGCATTTTTTTTTCTCTTTCGCTCGTTTCCTATTTTCCAATGTGATAGGCCGTGATTTTCCTCAGCTGTCATCAGGTCGGTGTTTCATTTTTTTTTTTTTTTTTCCTCGTCCTCTTTGATGGTTACAAGTCGGTGGAGAAGGAAAATGCGCAGTTCTGCTGGCAAACGGCGGGGACTGAAAAGGGAAGAAGAGAGGGGACCCCGGGAGGGAAAGGCGACGGGAGAACGGCAGGCATAACCCATTAGCATTTATATGGAGCAACTGTCAATATCATGACGACAAACGGTCTTTGAGGCTTAGGTCCGTCAATCTTAATAGCTGCTGGAAAGTCATCGGCTACAGCAGATGACGACAGGACTTTGGGTCCCCTAAGAAATCGAATTATTAATGCCCCCTTATCAAACCTTCCCGGCGGTTACATTTACACGCGCCACGGGGAGATGATCCTTATATTTATATGACGTCCTTATCTTCTTTTTTTTTTCTTCTTCTTCGTCTTCCTTTTTCAACGTTGAATTGAATCTGCAAAACAAAATGGTCGGATGAGAGGTTTTGCCGGTCCTCTTTGGAAAGATGATTTGACGGTGGATGTGGGCTTCGTGGAAACTGGGAGTAAGATATTGGAGATTAAAATAAAAGTCGCAGTGATTTAGATAAAATAGACGTATATCAACGACGAAATATAAATTTATGCTGAAAATGGTCCCACGTTTAAATTTTGTTCTTTTCGACTGCTATTGTTAAAGCTGTTTAATTTCCTTAGTAATTTAATTAATTTGCTATTTTAATATATTATAATGAAAACTCGAATTATAATTGGCATGTATAAATGTATACTTTCTTTTCGTTTTAGTTGATGACAAACTTAAATATTTCTCTTCTTAATGAGTTCTGTTTCTCTAAAATAGTTACTTCTGTGAAATCTTAACCTTTTTAAAGCACCCTGTATTGCTAAGGTACACTTAACAATATGAGATTACGCCGTAGTCCGGAGAGAGTAGACAGCAGTTAGAAGTTTATTTTTAGGTCAAATCAAACAGCGCCTAAGAGCCCTGTCTTTACAAACAATCCTTTCCTCTTCTGCTCGCCGTTTACTTTATAAAGACTCGTCGTGTGTTCAATCTTCACGCTAATTTGAGTGTATTTACTTCATTTAAATCGGTAATGCTCGTCCAATGCTGTGAAAGTCCTCCTCCTTATGCTATTTTTATAGAATTCAGATGCTTTGGATGCAAAGAAGTCACATAGGCTCTATTTCATTGTCCCTAATGTATCGTATCATTGTTTATTGATGTATTGTTGCAGGAGATGGGAGAATACGGAGAATGTAGAAGTTTTTGCCACCTAAGTAAAAGCGATTCTTGCTTGCGTTATCGGAGTGGAAAATCGTACCTTTTTTTCGTTCGTTCCATATGCGCTAACCTTCATCTAGTTTTCGGATCGAAACGCGTGTGTCAGTCAGGATTTTTTAAATACATTCATAGTATTGCTTTATGGAGTAGATTTATTAGTAGAATAATATCTGAATAAAATGGAAAAATAAGAGGCAAATTACTACATTTCTCGTACGCATGACAATTCAAGTTCCTCTAATGATAGTTCTGTTAGTCATTTTCTTTCAAAAATATCCAAAAATGGTTTGCTAAAAATGGAGTAGTTTCACCTTTTTCATAATGATGAGAGAACTGACTTATTGAAGATGCGAGGATAAGTCCTTGAATAGCCCAAAATGGGGAAAAAACTAATAATGTGACTATAAACCAGTTCTTCGAATCTGAAAGATAGAAGAACTGTCTCAAGATGATCATTCGTGCGAGACCCGAGATCCTCCTCGATGAGATTCTGCTGTCTTTTCTTTGGGCGCCTTGTTCTCCTTCCTTCAACTTCCATTACTCAAATAATTTTCCTTCCCTTCCGGTTAACAAGTCAAAGTCATCTCAATTTTCTTTTTTGTTTAATATCAGCTGCCTTCAATTTCTCCATTGTCACTGAACACCTGAACTTACTGTATGCTTGTTTCTAGCGGGAGTATATGCTGGTCGTACGGCCGTTATATATACACTTTTTATAACTTTACTGAGAGATCTCTCCAACTCTTCTATGCTGTTTGAATTCAATTCCTAAACTTTCAAAGTTTCCTCTTTCATCTGAGTTCTCAAACATCTAAAACATGGTCTTTGATTCACAATTTGAGGTTAATTGTAAATAGAAACTGGTCGTATTGGTATCTGCTTTGGGGTTCATTGTCTGCGGTAGATCAATTGAAGCAAGCAGGGCAGCAAGAGAATAAAGACAAGTCAGCGACCAGTAGTGGTTCTAGAAATTTTTACCAGTGGAATCAAATACGATTGCGAGGTAGCATTCTTCGAATCTTCAATTCTTAAATGAGCATGATAAATATTTTTGAACATAGGTATCGCAGCCAGTAGGGGCAGTTCTTTACCATAGTATACAAACAAGCTAATATATTCTTCTTAAGCATTTACTCGGAAAGTCGAGTGGCTAACGGCCAAATACCGGGGATGAAGCGAACACACAGGACGCTTTATTCACCGGGGATGAAGCGTCCAATGAAAATAATGACATCAGATAAAATAAAGAAATCTTTAAATCAAGAGAGCGTTCAAAGAAAAACAGACTAAAAACTGATTTCCTACTTTTGGCGAAGAACTGTTCAGAAAGAACCGCGTTTATCACTCTTCAACTTGTTGGTAAGAGCTGTGCCAGCTATATGTATGGTCCCTGGTTCGAATCCAGTCGCGGAATTTTTCCTTTTTTCTGTTTTAATTATATGTTTGAAGAATTTTCATTGTAGTCATCTTCTCTTTCACAATTTGATCTTTCATAACAACGTCTTCTCGTCTTTGTGCATCCTCAGTGAAGACCAGGACATAAGCTTTCCAGTTTTGAATCCATTCTTGTAAAAGATGATAGTAATGGTGAATTCATATGAAAAGGTGCAAAATGACCTAGCTGTAGACGCGCCCATGAAATCTAACTGAACCATCCAACCAATGAAGGCTATATATTCAGTTTTTGTTCTGCTGATCAGGACGACAGATCTTTTCTTTCAGGACCGTTTTCCACCTCTCCATTTTGGTTCAGCCTCCTCTTTTGTTTGCAAATAAAAGGTTCCACGAAAGTTCCTCGTATATCACGTTAAATAGGAGGAGCCTCAAACACTCATTTTCATACTAGCTTACTGTTAGGGACGCTGAAATATGAAAATGAGTGTAGAAATTGTTTTGGCGCAGCGATTCGGCATCTTTTATAAACTGTGGAAAAGTAACAGACATTTCGTTTTTCAAGACGTAATTGAATTTTAATACTCACACAAGCTTTCACTGTACACAAAATCCATTTTACACGCCTTCCTCGTGCTGGGATATCTCAATGAAAATAAAAATAAAAAAATTTTTCTCCGTCGATAAAGATGGATAGGCGCAATTTCTCTCCGGTGCAACTAGGTTATTGCAAATGTTTGATGAGATCATTTCAGATAAAAATCTCTTCTTCAATCGCTTCGCTTTTGAGGTCTACGGAGATTGGAAAGAAGCCGAAATGGGAGTCGGAGGCTCTAAAAACCCCTGAGTGGAAAAGCATTTTTCATTAGATTTTTCCCACAAGGGTTTATTATCTCGGCGGAGTTAATTAAAAACCAGTAAATTTTTTGGCGATGCTTTTGGGGAAAATCGAACATTACCAAAAAGAATCTGGAGAGCTGATGGGACATTAAACAAACTAACCACCCGCCAACCAAACAACCGTTAAATTTATCTGAATTTAAATGAGTTCATTATCCATGGCTATAAGAAGTCGTTCCGCGCCACATTTGCGCCATGTATTTTGAGGGTTAGTTATTTTTTTATGATTTTTTTTCATTTTAAGAAGGAGTTGGGAGTGTTGTTAGTGAATTGGGAAATCTCCTTTCGTTTGTTTAATGGTAGATCATATTTGAGTATGAAAGCGCGGGAAAAGTTTGCGGAGGGGAAAAAACGTGTGAAAAATTATTTAGGCTTTTCTGAGTGAATTATTCTTGTTAAAAAAAAAGTGAAACTTTGGGAGTTTGTTTTTCTTCCCTTAAAGGTGAATTTAATTTATTTGCTAGAGGAAATTTGGGGTTCATAAAAGTTAGGAAGGCAGCGATCTGGGACAAGGCAAAGTATGTGTCGTTGATAAGCGACCCAACGACCGGCGTGCATAAAATGTCGATTTCGTGGCTCCACTTGAGTTTTAATTCAGCACTGTGACTGATAATGAGAGGGTCTGGTGATAATGATTGTCTTGGTTGAGTGCCAGAAACTTTTTTTTTCCTTCTCCTTTCTTCCTACGCTTGGAATTGCTGCACAGATTTCTGAAAGGGAGAACGAGCGAGTGATGGATCTCTTTAATTCTCGCAGCGACGCCGCCCATCGCAGAAGAACGACAAATGTCGTGTATACGCTGTTTTGGCGTTCTGATTCCTATCTTGCTGAATTGACGATTTTGATGGCCCTTCATATTACGAGAATTCGTCCCCTGTTTGAATAATTAAAATCGTGTAATCCAATTTTAATTTAGCGTTACGAGAGAATTAATGTGGCGAGGCGAAGTTTTTTTGGCTTTCTATTTCTTTTAATGCCGGGAAACGTAATGTCGCTATATGAAAACGCCGCTTCTTGAAATGTCGGTATCATTTATTCAGGGGGAATTAAGATAATTTCTTGGCAAGATGTTTAAAAGAGTGCTAAGATGTTTCAAATTCATTATTCATAAAGTTATTATTTTCATGATAGAGGTTAAAGTTGCCGTTGAGGTGACGGTAATGGAAGCTTTAGCCAACGGCTCCAGAAAAATAAAAATTTGTATTGTAAAAAAAAAAAATATTAAATTTACATGTACTTTTCTGCTGTTATTTTAAGATCAAGATAGTTGAGAAGGTCCAAATTAACAGAATACATCCGTGTTAACTTAGTTCGAAATTACCGGTTTGAATGTTAACAGTTGATAACAGTGGATTGTTGGTTTTTGGTTATAAATTGTGATTTCGTATAGTATGGTGTATATTTCAAGTAGTTTTCTTCTTAATTTTGTGTAGCTTTAATGATACTGTTCGTTTTGGTCGAGTTTAAAATTTGTATAGCATTACACACGGCGTTTACGAACTCTGCGTAGACACTTTTATCAGTGGTAGAGAACCTTGTTTTGATTAGATTTTGCCAATAAACTGGAGAGCCGCAAATGAATCCTTGATACAGACAGAAACAAAAATTTGAAAGCCAAGCATTTGAGACCTTCATAATGCTCATCTTTGGAAAGTACATGATACTTGCTTCGGACCAACTTGCTTCCATAAAGTTAAAGGCGATATGTATGAAATTTTCTTACAACAAGGTTTGGCAGGGTTGCTTGAAGAGGTTCCCTTGGCTGTCCGAAGCAAGTATCATGTATACTCGCCCATTTCGGTGCACCTGTACGACATCACTTAGACCAGCGGTGCCCAACGTACGGCTCGCGGGCCAAATCTGGTCCGTGAAGCTCACTCGTGTGGCCCTCTGAGAATCAGATGCAGACTTCTCATTAATAAAATGTAACAATTCGGTAACTATAAATATTTTAAATATTTGTTTTGCTTGTGTTCTGGCCCGCGAAATTTATTTCAGCATGAGTGCGGCCCTCGGATAAAAAAAGGTTGAGCACCGCTGACTTAGACAATGCGTTCACTAAGACCAGTTGCGCCAACACCTCGATCATCGGGAGCTAGTAGCGCTCGTTGTGGCTACAAGTGACCATGTAAGAAACCTGCATCGATTTTTGGCCATGTCAGAAATTCAATTACAAGGCTGAGGCATGCATTGCTGGTCATAGTTAACAGTTTGGATTACCTTTTGTAATTTTACAACTTGTAGCATTTGGCTATTAAAGACGTTGTGACCATCAGTCTATCAAGTTTTCTAATTTTTCCGTTTTCTGCAAATACATTAACGAGACAGGCAATATTATGAGGAAGTCTTAGACAGGCGTTGTATGTAAGATGTTTGACAATTTTGTTGTGTGTCAACAGGATTCATAGCAGAGTTTGAAAACACAGTTCGTAAACACTCTGCATTATCGGATCGTAATCATATCCGTGCATTAGTATACGTTGAACATGGATAAAAAAAAATTAGTAATTTATTGGTCGCTCTCCGAAACTTAGGAATTGAGGAACCTATTATATTTTCTTGAATTTTAAAAGATTGTCGCAGGCGTATTTCGACATGATGTACAAAAGAAAACTGAATTATGATAAAACGGTAGGAACATTGGGCTTTCCTCTTTCCATCGGTATTACTTACTAAATGGAATTCGAATTTAGAGGTAAATATTTTCGCCCACTTTATAGATTTGCAGCTTTGTCCATCCATGGCGAATTGCTCGACAATATGATCGAGAGGAATCGAGCACTAGATGACCCACTACATTATAGAAATTCTAAGAAAGAATTTGATTGTTTTATTAGAAAACTGGTTCAAAATCGGTTTATTCCAAACTTCGGTAGAATTGTTGCTCTTGCGGCTGAGTACAACAGATAAATTTAGCAAACGATTTGCTCTTCGTTCACTACGATGGATTTTGGTTATATTTTGAGAAACATGAAGAGTCTGTTAGATTAGGACAATCAGACGGTTTAAATTAAAATTAATTTGTACATATTCTTGAGTGATGTTTGAGAATAGGAAATGCTTAATAGTAGGAGCCTCTGGTTGGAATTGGAAGAAGTAATTCAATCGGAATTTGTGGATATGTCGTGTGCGCTCTTGGTAACGAGTCTTAAAATTGCACGTGTTTATTGAAAGTATTTTTAAAGTCTTTCAAGAGATTTAATTTAAAAAGGAACGTTTTAAGTGAAATAAAAATAAAGGATTTCAAATGCTTACATTTATTTCTTCATTTATTGTTCATGTGTTTTGGAGTTGGGGTTGCCATTGCTTTAGATTTATGAATTAAGATTATTATTATTGTTGTTGTTGTTTTGAAATGACCAAACTTGGAACAATTCCAGAAGTCAATCCCCAGAGGCGGATCCAAACGGGGCCAATCCCACAGGGCTCAACAGAAGAGAAAGGAAAAGTTATACTGTATGTCAGTGGAGTTATTACCGTCTAGATGCAAGAATTTCCTTAAAACATTGCATGTAGTTAAGATAATGGGTATTTGCAGGGTTTTGACAATGTATGGGGTTTATATTCAATGTTATCAGCGAGTGTGGAATGACCTCGTGACAGAAAGAAATGATAGGAACAACGTATTCTTGTTCTTGTTTGTTTTTATTATTTCTGGCTTTTGTTTCTATTTACGGGAGACCACGGTTATGATAACCTTTTTTTGTGGCGTAATATTTGATACTTTGTCTGCTGGGATTTGAGATATTTTTCTCCTCCCGTGATGATTGTGGAATGGATTTCTCATTTGAAATGAGGTTCCCATGATCGAATGCAACCAATTGGTGGGCAGCTCTTAATTTCCCCGCTAGAATATTACAGAAGTTAGCTAGTTTTATTATTTAGCAGATAAATTGGAACGTGGTCCGCCGCTGTTTTATTTTGCATTTGACTGTCCAGCTTTTGTGCCTAATGTAATGTCTTGTACAAAATTCATACCTGTCTCGACTGCGTGTGAATTCTTATTCCTAAAAGTTTATCTTTTTTTTTCTTATTCCCTTTTGTGGAATGTTTGATTGGCCAGTGTTCGTTAAATACTTATCGCTATTAATAATGGGCGCAGTTTTCTATTGCTTTCCCCAAGGCGACTGCTGCGCAGCGTGCACGCCGCTGTGAAATTCACTTTTGTGGTTATTTTCTAGCTGCTTGGCTGGATTATAAGGCATCATCAATCATTCTCGTAGGTGATGTAAATTAACGATTAAAGCCAGTCTTAGGAAGCCTTTGCTGCTGTTGGTCGAGATAAATGGCATTTCGGTTTTCTTTTGAGTTGGAGACGTTCGATGAAAGAGAGCGAGTTTCACGCGGCTCGGATGTTGGGGGCTTTTATTTTTAATTCTTTGATGAGAGAAGGTCGGTTGCGATGTGTTGTCTGGCGTAATAATGAGACTGAGCCAGATAAAAGTAGATTCCTCCCTTTCTCTCCTCCCCCCCCCCCCACCTTCTTGTTGTTGCTGTGGACTGCTTATGATAAGTTTAGCGTCTTAATGATTTGTATTATTAATAAACAGAAAATGAGTTCGAGAAGTTGTCGTCTTCATCCTACCGCACACTTAAGAATCTGTGCTGAAGTAATGATCGAGACGTTAATGCGTAACAATGCACGCATGATTGACGTCGGCCTTTTAAAATTGATAATTTATAGTTAATAAAACAAAAAGAAATGTTATAAATAAGTTCTACTTTCTCCTCGAGCAAGCACGGCTTTATTATGCTGAATTTTAACGTGTAAAGGGAGGCATTTTTCTACATAATATAGTGTAAGTTGACAGGTTGTTGACATGTTTCGACCGCTATGAAGGCCGGAAAATGTCAATAACGTGTCAAAATGGAGTGCACCACTAGAAACGTCCGCTTTTATTAATTAAACAATCTAGTCGTTATCGCAGCAATACATGGCCATTCTGTTAATTGGCTTATGAGTTGACCGAAAATAAACATTTACACGAGAAGTGCATTAAGAAGACCGGTAGAGAAGACTTTGCCGAATGGGTCCCTAAGAAACGACTCTATGAAGGATTTTGTCATTGATTTTCTTTTTTGGTATTTCTGTCCGATGGAGACGGCTGTACAAATATTATATTTCGTGTGTGAGGTGCGCGCATGAACTTTTCCTCTTTCGATTCCCTTGCCCTTTGCATTTTTAATAAAGGTTAAAGAATGCTTAGAGACAATGTTTAGATACCTGTCTGAGCAGATACCGTTAAATTTTATCCTGAGCAGCCTCATGTTTATTTCAAACGAAGAAGAAATATTGGAAGCAGTTTATTATTTTTGGATAAATTTGTCTAGCAAAGACTGTAGAAACGTATATGTATCGATTTTGGAATATTTATTTGAAGTAAATAGTAGCGGCCGTATTTGAAGTCTAAATATTTTTATACTAAAGTTGACTCTGGGGGAAAAAATCCCAAAATATGCTTTTTTTTTTTAAGTTTGATTATATTTGTCTACAGTCAAAATGCTGAATTTTTATTAATTAAAGTATATTGAACACGAATATGACACTAAAAAGTTAATTTGCTTTTAGTTTTTAAGGTTCACACGAATTTTCACAAAAGCAACTAAAGATGACTACAAGAAGAGCAAAGAAACATCCTAAATGTAATAATGAAGCCTCATTTGCATCGAATTTATTTTTGTATATACATGTATCTTCCAATTTCACAAAGTATCAGAGAAAGGGCAGTCCTGAAATGTACAGAGATATAATGCGCGGATATAAACCGCCTGCACAATAGTTAACCCATTTGAACCCATAACAAAATTTGGAAGTTTGTGCTCAAAATTGACATTGAGCCAAGTTGGTAGTTCAATCAATAAAGCAGGGCTCAAATTGAAGGGTATCTCATCTTGGAATGCTGAGATTATTTGTTGTATCCATTTTATTTTTTTGCAAGTTTGCGTAGCATGGGGGTCGAACGGGTCATAAAACTATTTTTAACGTTGATGAACTTCAAGTCTCTTAACCCTTCTCTGAATCCGATTGCATATTGGCCAATATCAGAACTCCTTAGAGATTTATAAAGAAAAATAAATTAGAATAGTATTAAAAATAATCCATAATTTTGCCGTCATTTATTGTTAAACAGTCTTTAAGCTGTTAATTCCCATTCAACACGTCACTATGGCACTAGCTATCTAGCCAAATCGATAATAAAATCATTCGGAATCTTTCAACCGAAATGGCAATGGTGCATCGGAGGCTCTGGATTTCTGAGAATTTTTAAGTGGACTATCGATATCTCGGTAATTTTAAGGACTGTTGAGAGATCATTTGAAGTATCTTTGCAATAGCCATTCTTTGGGAGATACTCGTAACCATCGAAGTTTTATAGTTATGGCGAGAGAGAGAGATTTTTAATAAATAAAAATTTGATAAGATTTATGACCACAGCTCATTTACTCGATATTTAGTATGGAACATAGTGACAGCATTTATTAATAACGTTTCTGGAGTCGACTGATGCGATACATTGTTCGTAATTTATGTAATTTGTCGGTTAGAACATCACGTTAGCTTTTAATATAAAACGTAACATTTTTAATTTGTTGGCGTCACTATGAGGAGAAAAGTCAAATTTGTAACCGACTAATCGAAAAATGGATTGGATATTCGTAATGAGTTTGAAATCCTACATTTGATCAATCAAATTTCCTTGTGATATTTTCTCCCATGTGTTTAGTAGCTGTCTGTAGTTTACACTACACTAGCAATATTCGAAATACGCTAATTCCATTTAAATCCCAGCTCTGAAATATTTTTCCCCCCTGAAATATTATTGTGCGTAAACATCCAAATCTTGCATGTCGATTGGCAGAAACTTTGAAGCCATGATTTATTACTGAACTAATTTTTCGTGGAACTTCCTGGTGTATCGCACCAACTTGGCTGGTATAGTTTTTCCCCCCCTCTCGTTTTGGTCAATATAAATGGGCTCATTTTATTTTTATTATGGCATTATCGAAAAACATCGATCGATAGATGGGAAAATTCGTTCGGTGAATCATCGAAGCAAACAGTGTGACGTGGAGTTGAACACTTTTATTTATTTACTTAACTTTATTTCCTTCTTCCTATGAGTCAACTAATTTTCTGGTGTAGACGTAAACCCAGTAGAAGTGGAGACAGCGCTTACTGACAAACTTTAATGTAAATATTGATAAAA
>JAHWFO010015474.1:1430451-1467757 GCA_023313115.1 Rhysida immarginata | reverse complement strand
CCCCCCAATTTTTTTTTACGTTGTCTGATGTTTGACTTGAAACTTAGATTACGTTGACGGGAATTTATTTGGATTATGTAAGTTCGTGAATAATTTATGGTATAATTTTTTTTAAACGGTATTTTGTTTTCAAATAGGGGACTTTCAAATAGGCTTTTTTTAATAATTTTGATTGTGCTTTGTAGCATTTAAATTTGCACTGTGGGAATACTGTAAATTGCATCGACAGCGTTCGCAGTTCTTTTGAGTGTCGAGATCTCCAGTTTGAATGGGAAAATTGAAAAGGTTTCGGAAATATTCCTCTGAAGAATAATTTGGAAGTTAATGAAACCTTTAATTAAATTTAATTAGTGATTCCATACAAAATCTCAAGTTTGCAAACTTGAAAAGAAAAATTTATAAATGCACGAGAAACCCAATTACTGTTATTAAAATTTCAGTTTAAAATGACAAAAAAAAAACAAAAACTGTCTGCTTTTCTCTCTTATCCACTCAATCGCGTCCACCAATCGATATCTAAGCATTGCCATTTTCACCATATGCTTTAATCTCAAATATATGGAGTCTAACTTTATTTTTTTTTTCTCTTTTATAAAATTTTTGATAATGCTACTATTTCAGCTACCTTATTACCATCTTGAGTTTCACTTCTTGGATATTGTAGATCGTTAAACGATCCAATTCATTGTATCGAGTTTTTTTCTAAAAATTTATACGATTTTGAAGATTAAAAAAATTTATCTTAAATTTTGGAGAAAAAGTTTAATAAAAGTTTCGGGTGGGTCGTTTTTTGAATATATTAAATTTATAACCCTCCTTCATTCGAAACTGATTTCGCGTAAATGAAGGTTGTTAGTCATGTTCATCTTGACTTGTTTAACTTAATTTTGGTGGTCAGGTATTAAAATCCATTATCGTCTTATTATAATCTCAACTGTCTTTTTTTCAATAGAATTACACAAAAAGTTTTATTTATTTAAATTATGATAAAATATATATAAAATATTAAATTATGATAAAATATAAAACCAAAGTTTCATTAAAAAATGTTCTTTTAAAGGATTACTGAAGAAAACTATGTATCGCAGAAAATGTTCTTTCAATGAAAAAAATTTCGATGAGGAAAATTATTTTTAAAAATTATAATAACAATAAAACTTGTATAATTGTAAATTAATTATTCTCCACACTGAAAGTTCAATTGTTTAGATTTTTAATTTTAAAAATTGCATTTCTCGGCGATATTGCTCCAAAATGAAGCCGAATCGAGACTAAACTATTTTGAATAGATAAAGACTATGAATGCCAATAACAAGGAACCATCGGAACCTGTATCTGTTTTATACCAAATTGAAATACGTTACTCACCTAAACAGGGCCGTAGCCAGGACATTATTTGGGGGGGGGGGGGCGATTTTAAAAAATTCTGGACCTTTTTTCAAAAATTCCACTGAGTCGGACCTTTTTGCATATTTGGGGAGGCGGACCTTTTTTCATAATGGGGGGGTCATGGACCCCCCCCGACCCCCCCCCCCTTCCCCCCTTGGCTACGGGCCTGCTAAAGCTACTATTGATGCTTGCATTAATAAGATATTGCAACATTATGCTTCATTCAAAAAACCCGCGAAAACGAAAGAATTTGAGCGCACAGTCATACCAAGAGTCCAGTTTATTAGCATGACTTAAGAGAAGACCAGTGTTTTAGGTTTTTTTTATTTTATTTTTTTTTTTTTTTCCAAAGCGGGTTAGTGGAGCAGATTATTAATGCGAGGTGGTTTTGCTTTTGGTGGCAAAACCAATTTAGCAGTTGTCAGTGGTCCCATGATGCCACTATGCATCAAGCGCTGCTACTGCTGCAAGTTCACCTTCATCCATATTCAAGCAAAATAATCTCACAGATTTTCTATTGGGTTTAAATCTGAGCTTCCAGCAAGACAATGCATCTTGACAAGCAGCTTGCTATGCAGCAAAGACAAACACATGATTGGCGAATCGAAAAAATCACGACTTTAGATTTGCCAGCATGCAGTTCCGATTTAAACCCAATAGAAAATCTGTGGGGATGATTTTGCGAGAGCAGTTTATGCCAGTGGTAAGCAATACAATTTAGTTGCCGATCTACGTGTAGCCTGGAAAGATTTTCCCATTGAAAGACTATGAGCGATACACAGTTCGTTAATACACATACCGTCTTTAACTAATTTGAGGAGGTATCCGATTCCTTAGATCAAACGCTCTAAATGGATATTTCATCTTTATAATAATAATAATAATAATAATAATAATAATAATAATAATCGAAATTTATTTAAGGTTCTTGGTGATTTTTGCAACCAAGTTTTGATGAAATGTTAGAATGGTAAAAATTATGAAAGGAAAGCGTTAACAAGTTTGCTCACGTTAGCGATATTTGAATATTTAATAACAACGTTTAGGACAAGTTCTTTTTTTTTTGTTAAATTTATGAGGTTTCCTTGAGAAATTTTAATAAGACCCATTAGAGTAATAAGCCCACTAAATTATTTTTAGACTTTCTCTTCAGATTTTAAGGAGATCTTTAAAGAAAGATCAAACAAATTTTTAAATTAGCAAATTTGTTGGAGTTCAATAATTTTCTTAAGGTATTCGTGACCATGAAGGCGGTGCCGCTTTTGAAAGTGTCCATTGAATGAAAAGTGTAAAATAAATTTCACCTTGTAACCGAAATTGATTTTGCTTTTAGTTTTATTAGGTCATTTGATACATTTTTTATCGCTAGAGTTTTTTTTCTTTTTTAAGCTAAGGAAATTTTTTTTTCTTCGATTGGGAAGGGAATAGGGGGGCTTGACTGTGACGCAGGGGCAGACTGGTTGTTGGCGTCTCTCCTTATTGGGGATTTTAATCTGAAGGAAAAATCAAAAATTCCGAGTGACTTCGATCCATCGATGAGTGAGCTAATTTCCGTGCGCACTTGTAAGTCGTGGAGCGACGGAGGGCGTTTGGATGCCGGCCGAGTCCCGCCTTTATGGAAGAGGAAGCCGAAGTCATTTCGGTGGCGAAGTCTAATGGAGAATACAAAATATGAACCAGAAATCCCCCGACAACCGGAAGCATGGTTGCCGTCATCACTGGGGCGTCGACCCCTATCACCTACCTCCTACCCTACCCCCACCTCGCCTACCACCATCACCCGTCTGTCTATCTATCTATCGATAGGCCTTGTGGCATTTTGCTTTCTCGACTGTTCCATCGCTCACTACCTTTCCCTCTCCTCCCTCCTTTGCCATATTCTTCTTTTTTGTCTTTTTCAACGACGAAGGTCTCTAGCAACCGGAAGTCGCGTATCGTGAGTTCCGAGAGGAGAGCAAATGATGACGAGCTTTCTTGGCGTTCTGTTCTGCGGAGCCAACGATGCGAAAGAGGAAGAGGGCGAGAGAGAGAGATTGAAAGTTAAAGAGAGGAATAGAAGTAGAAAGTGGTGTTAGAGAAAAGAAAGAAAATGGCAGGGTAGGTTTTATAAAAAGGAAAGAAGAGAGGAAATGGTCCCCTGCAGCACCGATGGTGATAGATAAGACAGACGCTGCGATTCGAGATAGAAACCCGCTCTCATTAATTTTGCTTTTGGTTTCGGCAAAAGGGAGTGAAAAGAAGAGATGAAAAACCACAGAAGAAATGAAGTTTTTTTTCACTTTCTTCTTCTATATCAAAGGAGGCAATGAGAACTGATAAATGAAAGTTTTCCTTTGCACGTATTCCAACGTTTTCGCGACAACTTTCTTACTGTTTGTTTTCATCGATGAAATTCGAAATGATTTTTCTTACTGACGCGTTGAAGATTCAATTCACTGAACAAGCAGTTTGTGGAGGCAATGTTAGCTTTTCATAAGTGAATAACCAAAAGAAGTTCAGTTTCGTGCCAAGAGAGCGATTCTAGCTTTATGAAAAATTAAGAATGTTTATTCCCGCGCTCTCTCCTTGTCTCCCCTTCTTCTTCTCTCTCTCTCTCTCTCTCTCTCTCTCTCTCTCTCTCTCTCTCTCTTTTCGTTATTTTTTTAGTGAAATAAAATTTTTAAAATTTTATTAAACGCAACTTTAATCCCATAAAGGAGCTGCAACTTAATCAACCTTATCTTGTTTTGCTATGCATTCTGCATTAAAGGGAGATCTGGAGTTGGTGAAGATTTAATTAAAGTTTCTATCCCGAAATCTCGGCCGCTCTCTTTTAGCCTTAAGTCTGCCGGTTTTAAAGGCGCGACTGTTTTAATGAATGAAGGGAAAACGTTGCGAGATGTAAAAACCGGTTTTTAATTTTCCGCAATTATCGTACGCATGTGTAAGACCTGTCGCTTTAATTTTAATTTTATGCTGAGACCTATAAAAGTGGAATAAAATTAGACGTAAGATAAAGTCGAGGCGGCGATAATGAGGAGAACGTAAAAATACGTCTGGTTTGCTTCTTGGTTTCTTCTCAAGGTTTTTTTTTTTTTTTTTTTTGCTCTTCAGTCTCTTATTTAAGGGACAACACTTTGGGCCGAAGGTGCTAAGAAGGAATTTTTTCTAAACAAAGTGCTCAGGTTAATCTAGTAATTGTTCTTAGCTCCCCCCCCCCCGCCCTTCAATAAGGAATAGCGGGATAATGTGAAGGGAGAGAAGATCTTAAGACTAAGTGGCATTAAACTTGTGAGAAGGCACATAAAAATAAGATTGATAAAGCTTTATAGACGGCCTATGGTTTTTCAGCTACTTAAAGGTTCTTTATGAACGCATTAAGAGCAAGAATCCTTTAATCTATTTTTAACATAAGCGTAAAATTTTATATTAGTCGTCTTTCTTCATCAATCATTGAAGCCTTGAAACGCAGATAAAGCACTATGAAGCAATCACCTACTTGCGAATTTCTAAATAAGTCGCCATGCTTCCTTTTTAACTATAAGGTGTGGCAATTAAATACCCGGAAAGAGGTCGCTGCGTAAAGAGGTACCCGATTTTATGAAGTTTCCGAAATTGAGAAAAATGTGACATCGGAAATCAAGTGAATTCCCTCCGAGGATGCGCTCAAACCTGAATTGTGTCCGGTGGAGATTATTTTGAATCATATTGAAGAGAATTTTCATTTTGGACTTCCCGCTTTTGAGTATTTGTATTAGTCGGGTATTTAATTGCCACACCTTGTGTAATGTTCTGTTTTTTTTTTCAGACCACTTAATTGCTGAAAACATTTTTATGCAACCAAACACTAAACTTATTTCACTTTGTTATACATAATTTTTTGGCCGACCACTATTTAAGAGTGGTGGACTATTTTTGTCCATCCCAACTCGATTTTTTTTTCCACTGACATCGACTTAGAAACTCATGATTAGATAACTTGAATTATTTCGGGGGGGGGGGGGGTCTGGTAAAAGACATCCGTATGTATCAGGTGTGCAATTTTTGCGCAGCCAACTCCCCCGAAAACAGCAGTGCCAAATAAAATTAATACTCTACAAGGTTCCTTAAACTGTGCCTTGATGTATTGTAACATGTTAATGTTTTAAGGGTGGACATCATTCTACAAAAATCATGATCAAAAAGCGTTACGGAAACAGTTTTACATTGTTGTTGTACGTTTACGCATTGTTGGCGCTGGCGTGTAGCACACGCCGGAACTTTTTAGAGCAACATTTTTACCTAAATCTTAAAAAAAGTATGTAACTCTCCCCCACAAATGATTAATTTGATGTCAAAACGGGAAGCTTGTGTGACTTTACCATTCCTCCATTTCAGTTTAATTGTATTGCAGTGATGTGTCCAATAGTTTTCTTTTGTTAGACAGACCCTAGATTTTCTACAGATTCTCGTTCTTTGTTTCCTTCATAAGTGAAATCATAAAGTAGGAATGCGCTATCAGTGATTACATTAATCTTAAAAAAATACATCCATGCAAAGTGGTAACATCCATATGGAAATTTTTAAGCATTCATAATTCAGTGCTTTTAAGCAGAGGACATCTAGTAAAACTTGCCAGTTTCATGTCCCGAAACATTACCGATACGAAAATAATCCGTGCCTGATTCAAGTATTCCACCAGGTCGAAATAATACAACGATCAACAGAATTTGTTTGCTAGTGTATTTCATTAGATGAGACAAACAATGAAGTGCGCGATAAGCGGTGAAATAGTTGGGTTTTCGAATAGTATACATTTTTGAAAGGTCAGGATTTTATAGTTTGGATATACATATTTAATAGTTAAATTTATGCACATAAGTTTCCCCCCTTAGCAAAATCATATTTAAAAATTAAAGGCGCCTTCCAAAAATAAATTTTAAATATTCATTGAAAGAGAGGGTGGAAAAAAATCTCCGCGTGTCTTTGTTGGTTTATCTTCTTGAAGAAGGGAAACGGAAGTTTTCGCTACAAATGTCCATTTTTATTCGTAAATAATTAAGAATTAGAAAGAAAGGTAGGTAAATGGGGGGGGGGGGGGTTAGAAACGTGAAAAGAAAGGTGGGCTGAAGGGTTGGGGAAAAAAGGTACCTGAAAAACAGAACGGAATTGGGGAGTTGGGCAACGAGTAAAAAGCGTTGGCTCTTCCGAAGTTAGAGTAAAAGTAATGTATATTTTTTTAATAAAGAGCTTAGGTTTCCCAAGAGTGAGGACAAAAGTTGGAGTGCACTGCGATTGCGGAATAAGAGGTAATTAAATTTTTGCTTGTGGCTGAGAGGATAAAAAAAAGAGAAGTGAAAAGAGGGAGGAGAGACAAAAGAAACGCTGAGAAGATGGAGGCAGACGAGAGAAGGAAAAGCTTAAGAAAATGGGGGCGTGGAAGTAGAGGTGAATGGGGGAGGTATCTAGAAAAAAAAGGAAGCAACAAGAGTAAAGAGAACAGCGGAAGGGAGCGCCGATTTTCTCCTTTTATTTTGCTTTCCTTTTTTTTTCTTTTTTTTTTTAATAATTGCTTAAAGCGAAAACCTCGTATTTTCTCTTTGGTGAAAGGCGGTTAATTGATTAGAGCTCAGTGGAATTTTCTCTTATTAAAACGATCTTTTATGGAGCAGGTTTTGTGGCTTTGTTTTTCTTCCTTTATTTGGCAATTTATTTATATTTTTTTTTTACATTTGCATTTAAACGTACATGTAATCGGTAAAGCACTTACTGCCTTTCTAATCGGAGTTTCCTGTTTGAGTTTGTGGTTTTCCTATCTAGAGTTTCTGTAGATTTAAGTTTAAGGAGCCATTTCCAATAAAAGCCAGTTGAAAATAGTTTTTTAAATATCAATTTTCTAGCATTTCCAAATGGTCTTTTTTTGGAAACGGCTCTTTATTCTACGCCAGATTGGAAAACCACAAAGTCGCAAATAAAAACTGCTCCATATTTAAGAAGGAAATAACCGCTTTACTTATTAGATATATGCTTAAATGCAAATGAAAACAAAAATTAAAAAAGTCTTTAAGATTTTCGACTATAAACAGGTTTTATTATAATATCTAGGTTTTAAATATCAATTTTCAATCTTGTATTCTGATAAAACATGTCTACAGTCCAAAATCTTAAAGGCTAAAAGACTTATATTTTTTAGACTTAGTAGGTCATGATAAGAGGAAAGCGAAAAACAGGTTCTTAATCTTTATTCAGAAAATTTTTTTTGTTGATAATTAATTAATAAAAAAAAAATAAACGGGCTTGTTTTGAGAAATACAAAATCCTTTAATTTGGGGACGCGTTTCGACTTAACCATCATCTACAAGCTGATTTACAAGATGAGAAATGGTAGACACTTTCATATAATGAAAATAATAAAGATGTGATTTAATAGGCAATCGGGATTTTCGTAACATGGTCAGTTTATGATTAGGAATAAAATTAAATGTAAATATGTATGACATGTCTCATTTATACAAATTGTAACGGGCTATTTATGAGGGTTTTCTTTTTTTTTCTTTTTTTTTTTACCATCATGCGTTTTGGTTTTGTATATTTTTTCCACCAAATGATTTTTTAATGACTTCCATTGACATCATAAATTTGTCCGAATTGGTGCCGTTTCACAATATGTTCAGCGTATTTTGATTTTGCCTCCGTTATTGATGACAGATTAGTTTATTTTTTATTTTTTAATTTATTATTCTTTATAGTATGGCTTCTTTCAAGAGAGGATACGTTTGGAAGTGCTCAAATACACCAAGAGTCAGAGTTTTCAAATTTCTTAGCGGTTTCTCCAAATTATAAAAGAGTGGGGAAAAAAGTCCCTTTTGTGTTTGACATTTAGAATATAGTTAGGATTGTCTGTTTTTGTTTTTTTTTGTTTAAATAGTCTTGTTTTTAAAAATTAATGAATTTTCTCTTTTCATTAATGTTAAATTTTTATTGGTGTCTGCTTTTCATTAATGTTAAATTTTTTTATTGATTTTTGAATCATTGGTCTTTGCAGGCTGCTGCTTTGTCACGTTCTACACAAGGAAAGCAGCACTTGAAGCTCAAAACGCTTTACACAATATCAAAACTATGGCTGGGGTAAGTTTTGCTCTTCATAATATTATTTGCAAACTTTATTTTCTCCAATCTTGGAACTATCATATTCTGCACGTGTCATTCTGCATGTTCATCTGCTTTATTGCGTTACATGTTGTGTCTGTGATTTCTTCGTTAAAATTCATCAAGCTTAATCTTGGTAGTGAAGTAAACGCCCTACAGAGTCTGCTCGCTTAATTCAAAATTGATAGTCAGTAAACATTAATGTTACCATAAAATTCTGATTTCGGCGTTAAGATTAAAAATTAGTATTATTTATTTGGAAACTTAAAAATATGTGTGAGAAGTGCGAATTTCCAGCTATTCGTAGCGAGCTCATTTTTCAGTACATTTCTCTAACTGTGGTGGTTTGTTTGGAAAAATAAAATGTTTTAGAACATCGAATTAAACTGTTTGTTAGGTAGACTTTGTTTGTGTCTCTCTCCGTTCAAGTGAATAGACAAAAGAATCAACATGGAAGTCGTACTCAAGTTCTTTTACTTTCAAAGCGAGACGGTAAATTAAGTAGTATCTAAGAAGATGACCACTTTGACGATATAAAAAGCCCTTTAATGAAGCTTGAAGTATCTGATCATTCAATTCATCGTTAAATAACTATTCCCTCAAAAACTACCAATGAAACAATATGAAATTATTAAAAAAAACAAACTAAAAAGAAAAAAACCCCTATTTTTTCGTGTATTTACCTTAAGCGTTGGCAGTATTGATATATGGAAAACTTGCCGTGACTTTCAAAGTTTCTGGTCTTTTTGAGATTCGACATCCTTAAATTAGTCGACATGAAGTGCCATCCTAAAGTTTGTGTACAGCCGAGCTCAATTGTTGTGCATAATGAAAAACGTGTGGAAATTAATGCAGAAGAATTATTCACAAGTTAGTGCGAAGTGATCAGAAAGGACTTCAGTAGTCCATATTCTGGGTTTTATAAAAGATGGTACAGATGTAATTCCTTGAACATTCAGCTGATGTCTTATTAAATATTATATAGCTATTAGTATGGTGACTCCGAGCTAAAGCGATAGGGCATTTAGGGATCTCGGCGGAGGTGTTCTGTTACTGTTTCCTTCATGCAGGTCCTCTTATAAACTCATCAGGAATTCCAACTTTGTTCGTAGATTGCTTGTCCGTCGTTGCAAGCGTTAAACCAATGAGTTTAGATTAAAATTGAAATGTTTCGTTCTATTCCCGAGCAGTAAAATAGATTATTTTTAAGTTTTTTTTAATTTTTATTATTTTTTTTATTTTTTCATTACAAGCTATACCCAAATTTGCAGCAATAAGATTAGAAATGTAGTTGAGATTTAAATTTTACACCAGATCAAGTTGGTTCGCCCGTTTTAAGAAAATAAATTGGAGAATAATATCTCGTAACCAATAAATGAGAATCGGGCATTAAGAACTTGTTCTTATTGTATATCAGGTATTTAGAATATTTGACATATATTGCTAATATTATACTCCGTTCAACGAGAGTTTGACTGGGCGTATCCAATTAAACTTCAGATTTCAATTGTTAGACATTTTTGCAAATTAAAATTAACAATGTCTAACAATAGAAATTAGAAATTTAATTGGATACGCCCAGTCAAACCTTCGTTGGACAGAGAATGTATGTCTTTGTAGGTAGAATTCTAAACAACGAAGAACAGGACTAAGTATTATAAAAAGGATTATGTTGACTGACAAAAAGACATTTCTTTGCTTAATAATAATTGATTGATTTACTTAATGTGAATACATTTCATCTTTCATTAAAACTGGATGGCTATAATCAGCGTAGCTTGTTGCGAAAATGTAATGGGTAGCAAATGCACAAGATCTGCCAGATGTATACAAAACTACTTGAATTTTAAATGAATAATAATGTTGACAAGGTTTATATATGTTAGAATTTGCAATAAATAGGTTTGTTTTTTCATTCGCAAATTCTACGACTTGTTGAAAATATTTGATATCTATTCTTACGTGTTTCACATTTTGTAAGCGCCTAAAGCATTCCATCTTTTTCTATTAAGAGAATGAAGTCTTCTGATCTCGGTTGGGTGTTGATTTTTTTTCCTCTTCCCTCTCATCTCAGAACTGTTATGCTATATTGTTCAATAAGCTCTCTGCGGTGCTTCAGTTCCGTGATCTCTTCCTCGACAGATGATGATAGGAAGACGGGCGAAGAGTCATTAGAGTCGCCGTCACTCTTAAAGCGAACAAACACAACGAAGCCCCGGCGACAATCCCCGGTAAAAGTTTTCTGATGTAGCGCCGAGTTTGTTCGCATTAGCGTATTGTTGAAGATAGGATGAGCGATAAGGAGAGGAAGGAAGGATGGTGGAAAAGTGAAAAGGAGGGAAAAGGTACAGGAGAGGAAAAGAGCCAGCTGTCTAGGAATAAGACGGCATCGAGCATGTTGATGTTGCGTGCGCAAACAGCATTAGGCTATTATGCATGCCTTCACGCTTCCTACTTGCACATGAAAAGAGAGAGAGAGAGAAAAGTAGTGGAGGGAGGAGAAAAGGAAAAAAAAAAAAGAGAATCGTGAACATTTGAGAGACGAGATGGTTTGGGTGGGTGGGAGACAAGTTGAGGGAGGGGAAAACTTAGAAAAGCTTTCAAAATGTACTGCGTTTGCTCTAGCAAGAAAAAGTGTAAAAGTGTGTAAATAGTAAATTTAAACAAAAGTGGAAAAAGAATGAAATTTGTTTTTATGGAAGGGATTTATGAAATGATGCAGTGTTTTCGTTTTTATGTGTTTTTATCCGCTTTCTTTTTATTTGGAAGAAAAGAGTTGTGCATCTTATATAGCTGCTGTGTGCGACTCGGATGGGCATAAGCTGCTGGTTTCAGGTATCTTCGAGCGAAATATTTTTAGCTTTTCATATTATAATATGAACTGAGCATTAACTTATGAAAATTCTTTTTAAAAATATTCCTTTAAAAATTTAATACTGTCGTTATATAAGGCAATGACTACGTGGAATTTTACAGGGGTCTGGATTTTTCCTCTGTTTTTTGTTTCAGTCTCTATTATATCCAATTATGTAAATATATATAAAAAGCTATGTGAATGGCAATTTCGAACCTAATGGACATGAACAGTAACTTTAAATCAAAATGAAGTTTTTTCGTATTTTTCGTCAAAAAAGTGAATTTTAACAAAGTAACAATTTGTGGTCAACTACCTGTTTGACTAGTACAGGGAAAAGAGAAAAACTTTCAGTATTTCAAAAAAATTGGCATTATTAACATTTTCGCAGCATTTTTTGCATTAATTTAGACCACCATTTACAATTTATTGACTTTATCGATCAAAATCTTAGTGCATTACATCGCAAATGTTACCTGTTAAAATAGAGAATATTATAGTTTATCCAGTATCAATCGACAATAGCCGAATCATTCCCACGACTTTTTAAAGTTCAATAAATTGGTATCAGTAACAACTGTAATAAATTCAAACTACCTACTTGAAAAGTATTACTTTTCTGAAAAATACCCTCCGAACGATTGGTTGACATTGGAGATTCTTCGAGCTCTTATATGTAAAAAACGCCCACTATATTTAATAATTTCCAAGTGCAATCGATTAGAATTTTCTTTACATCATCTTATAGTGTAATCATGAAATTCTTGCGTTCTGAAAGGAAATTTTTGATTAGCTCCAAATAACGATGATTAACGCCCAACGCTTGCAACTCTTCGATTAACAAGGAGTCTTGGGACCAATTCATAAACTTTTGGTAGGTCGGTAATGACTTCACGTCATGTGTGTTGCGTGCAAGGCATCAACTATTTTAAGATAAATTTCTAAGAATGTAGGTTATTGAAATCCCTGATGGACCTCCATACATAGCATGATTAAGATATAGATAATTGCCGGCAGACGTGAGTTATTGAAGTTCGAAGTATCTCAAAAAAAATCCTCAGTTGGCGGATGGCTATGGATTAATGATATATTTCCAGTTTTATGGACATTTGAAAATTTTAATGACAAATGAAATTTTATGAGTAATGCTACCTTATTTTTATTTTTGCATTACTCTTGGCGAGTGCTTTTGATGATAATAATATTAGGTGGAGAACTAATTACTTTTAAGCTACCTTTTAAGTGGAGAACTAATTTATGTGATATCGATCCAGTAATGAAACTTATTGCTAATGTTAGGGCGAATTTTAAGGATTTTAATCTTGACGATTTCGAAGATAAACGTTTTGCGTTATTCGAATGATTGTTCTATGATTTAATTCTCCAGGTTACTCCTTGTTCTGCGTCTGTTATTATTAGCTTCATTATTTCTATTATTATCACTGCTTTTAGGTCCCTTTCAATCATTTTTTACCAATTTTTTTTTTTACTTCATTTATTAATTACTTAATTTATCTTACGTATTTTCTTTTCCTTATTATTAATTAGTCGATAGTTTTAGTTTATTATTCGTGTTTCATTAACCCCGTTTTTGGGCCTCGGCCTGTTTGGGGGACAACATCGGGCTCTTCCTTCCGGTTTATCCGCTGGGACACTCCTGTTGTTGTTACATTATTATTATTATTATTATTATTATTATTAAGGGGTCAATCCATATGAAGTGATCCAATAAGTTAAGTTGGTCGCTTGACCATTTTTAAATATTTTGATTTTTTTTATATGTGATTACCCTATAATTGAGAAGTTCAAAACAGTTTTTGAAAAGGTTTTACCTTGCACCGTTACTGAATAGCGGCCATTTATATTTGTAAGCGCACGACGGTTTTTCAATTTGGAGACATTAGCGTTAATTTGTGAATGTCTGCACTCGGTTAAGTTACAACATTGTAATTGACATGATTATTTTTAGAAGCGTCTCCTCTACAACATTGTTTATTACCCAAAATACCCTAAATTCAAAAATAACCAGTCAAAATGGCCTCCGAAGTTTGGTATTGAAAATTTAGAAAATCCACTTTTTAGGCCCAAAATAACAACCAACGAGTGAATTATCAGAGTGTTTTTTTTCTCTAGTTAGATATCGTACACTACTAGCCTTATGTAGAGCAACAGCACTGACAAATGTTTACTTAATTTTTTATAAATTTTTGAAATTTGAAAATCTCTGGTGGGACTGAATAGAAAAATTTGATTTTTGCACATTTTGTACACCTATACGATAGCAAAGTACTGTAAAAAAATTCAACATTGATATTTGACTGTGAACAAAGATATGAATTTTTGAAAATGAGGAAATAATTCACATTACAATACAATTGATCTTATGGCTGTTGCCTAATTCATGTGTGATATTGGCTAGATGAATTAAAGCAATGAATGGTGCTTTCTTTTCATCTGTTGTGAAATGAATGAGACGTGGATTCCATTTTTTAACCCTGAAACGAAACGCCAATCTTCACAATGGAAAGACACTGAATCACCGCCACCGAAAAAATTTCGAGTCACAACCTCTGCTGAGAAAGTTATGGTGGCCATGTTTTGGGATAGCGAAGGCATAATCCTCGCGCATTGTGTTCCAAAGGGTACAATTGTTACAGCTAATTCATATGAAAATGTTTTGAGAACAAAATTCCTTCCAGCATTGCATGAGAAACGACCAAACAAGACTGGACGGGTGCTTTTTCATCAAGACAACGCCCCTGCTCATCGGGCACTCCTAACTCAGCAGTTTCTTCAAAATAACAACTTTGAGGTGGTTTCCCATGCTCCATACTCACCAGACCTTGCTCCTAGCGATTTCTGGCTTTTTCAAATCATGAAGGAGACTCTTCGAGAAGTAACAGTAGTTACAACTTTCTGGGTTAAGTATTTTGTCATAAAAAAATTTGGAGACCTTAGAACTTGAACGCACCTCGTAATAATGTGCTACTTAATTGAGAATAAACCTAGATGTAAATGGACAATTTTTTTAACATAGAACTAAAGCAAAAGCTCCTATTGTTTAATATTTTATTATTAAAATAAATAATACTAACTAAATGTAGGACGAAAGTGTTAACTAAATATAGGTTACAACTAAATTTTATTACAATGAAACAATAAACCATTTAAACAGGCAACAACCATAAGATGAATTGTAGCGTAATGTGAATTCTTTCCTTATTTTCAAAAATTCATATCTTTGTTCAGTCAAATATCAATGTTGAAATTTTTACAGTACTTTGCTATCGTATACGTGTACAAAATGTGCAAAAATCAAATTTTTCTATTCAGTCCCACCAGAGATTTTCAAATTTCAAAAATTTATAAAAAATTAAGTAAACATTTGTCAGTGCTATTGCTCTACATAAGGCTAGTAATGTATGATATCTAACTAGAGAAAAAATATACACTGATAAATCACTCCTTGGTTGTTATTTTTTGGGTCTAAAAAGTGGATTTTTTAAATTTTCAATACCAAACTTTGGAGGCCATTTTGACTGGTTATTTTTGAATTTAGGGTATTTTGGGTAATAAACAATGTTGTAGAGGAGACGTTTCTAAAAACAATCATGTCAATTGCAATGTTATAACTTAATCGAGTGCAGAGATATTCAAATTAACGCTAATGTCTCCAAACTGAAAAACCGTCGTGCGCTTACGAATAAAAATGGCCGCCATTCAGTAACGGTGCAAGGTAAAACTTTTTCAAAAACTGTTTTGAACTTCTCAATTATAGGGTAATCACATATAAAAAAATCAAAATATTTAAAAAATGGTTAAGCGACCCTCATTGGATCGCTTCATATGGATTGACCCTAAGCCAAGCCAAGTCGCCGATTCCCTACAAACAAAATTTACAATCAAAAATTTCAGGAACAAACTGGTAGGAAAAAACATAAAAATCCTTATAATGAGTTAAAATTATTTCATCTAGATCTAAAGCATTTCTAGGCCTAACAACAAAGATAGTATTATGTCTGCTTCTGAAATTATAATTTATATTTACCTTGGCAGTAGGTCCGGAGCGGCAATTCTGCTTTGAATAAGCTTAAACATAAAAATAACACAGTCAGTGTGTAATAATTGTTTAGGGTAAAACGAATTTTGTCAACAAATGTACCTGGGAGTGAGAATAAACATAAATTTCTTAAAAACAATCTGTAAAATAAATACAAATAAAATTTCGAATACCTCCCTTTAATAGAACTAATTGAACTTGGGGCCATGACCTCATATAATGATCCCATATCGTAAAATTGGCAAACTCAGGACAGAGAATAAATATCAGGTTGTTGCAAAAGTTTTTTTCGGATTTTTATTCCAACTCAAAAACCTTATTTTATGTTGAATGACAGCTCATGCAGATGCCGGGCAATGGTTGAAAAGTGAACCTTGAACTGTTCTGCGAGTTCCCTCGTTGTTACACTGTGATCTTCATCAATTGCTTGGCTTAGATCACCATCTGAAATCATGATTGGCCGACCAGAGGAGGTGCATCTTGAAAAGTGCTTTCTCCGCGTCTGAACCGGCGATACCATTCTTCTATTGTACGTAAACTAACAGTGCCATCACCTAAACGTTGGCAAATGTTTCGGTGACATTGCGCAGCACTGATCTTTCCAGAATACTCGTAGAAGATTATTGCTCGAATATACTCGCGTGAAAGGTCCATTTCAGCCGTTGATGGCACTCACAGGTATATAGTCAGAAAGTTGATTCTTGGATGTAATATAGCAAAGATATTCAGGAATCGAATGCAATAATTTGTTTGAAAAAATATGAACACCCCCCTCGGAAAATGAGCCTTTCTTGGGCACGGGTTCTAAAACCGGAAGAAACTTTGCAACAACCTGATAAATTATTTTATAACTTTGAAGAACTTCATTAACCCACCAACCATATCGACTCTTCTAAGAGCCTCCATCTTAATTCTGTTAACTGGAATTTTCCAAAATTGAGTGGAGCATCAAAAAGGGCCCAGGTCTTTTATTTCATGGACTTCACTAATTTTCATTCCCATTTACATGATGATCAAATAAAACACTGTTAGTTTTGCAACTATAAGAAACTTGTTTTCGTCTTGTAACGATAAGTTACTACTACTACTACTACTACTACTACTACTACCATCACCAACACCACCACCATCACTACTACTATTACTATTGCCATAATAATAATAATAATAATAATAATAATAATAATAATAATAATAATATAATAATAATTGTTCTTATATTACCCTACAAGGATACAAAAACTTACAGAAAGCCACGATCCTAAACATTTGTCACATAGTAAGAAAATTGCTACACCCAGATATTAATACTTCCACTAACATATGACTTTTCCCTTCCCTGTATTTGATTGAGCCCCTTCCCCTTAGTATTGCTAGAAATACTATTAATAATGGCCTTTTTAATGTGTCGTAACAATGAATGACGTTTTAGTGCGCAGGCTTGGTTTATGTTGGCTTGGGCCGTTCTTGGGTCCGCCTCTGGGACTTCGCTTCCCGACTTAATCCGAGTTTGATTTTTCCAAAGCAACAAATATTTGTCGTAACTTTGTGAAATGATCCGTTTGTGTATTATTCATTGCATATTTTTAATTAAGAGGCTTTCAGTGAGTCCGTCTAGAAGCAACAAACCAATCAAGCACCATTTTTTGACATTAATTAATAATAATGAAGCATCCCAATAAAAGCGGCAATGCCTGTAATTCGTTTAAACTTTTGAATTGCTTTAATGACAGAAGCGCGTGTTTCAGAAATTCCATTTTTTAATTGAATTGCTAGCGAAAATGCAGTTTTCACTCGGCGTTAACCATTTGGAAGAAGAGGATGTGATGAACGAGAAAAGTTGACAAGAGTTTGGTAGACGGGCGCGATTCAAATGCGGTTGACACTTTGAACCTCCTGACAAATGACGAAAGGCGACGAGCGACCTCCCCTGCCAGTTTTGCCTCTAATGAAGGAGACTGTAGCAACTTCCAAGAGGAGAGAGAGATGTTTGAATATTAGTAAGAGAGGAGGAAAAAAAGTTTCGAATCTCATTTGTCACTGCGGGAGGGTCGGTATCGATTTTAATTAGTGTCCTTGCGAGCTGCCACTCCAAATCAACGGAATATTAATTTTGCATCCGGTGTCTTGAGCGAAGAGTCTTGCTCACATATACACAAACACCTGACTTGTTTATTGAAAGTGATGGAAAGAGGTCACGTGGAACGGGTGGGGATGTGCTTTCTGCTGATGCTGCTGTTGTTGTTGTTATCTGCAAGAGGTGATAGAATGTGTGAGAGAACAACGAAAATCGGTTGGCAAGAGAGGAAAAAGGGAGTGGAGAGGATTTACCAAATGAGTTTAAGAGGCGAGCGAAGCATTGGAGTGGCGACGCCGTTCAATGCCTGCAGAGTAATAGGATAATTCCAATCTTCTTAATACTATTAAGCCTTTCGTTGTATTAAGCCAAAAGCTTATTATCGCGCCACCAAAGCATTAGCGCGCATTAAGTTTCCCTCCCTCCCCCACCTTCTATTCATCCTTGGCTGCGTGTTTTGGTTTGCTTCGGTAGCCTTCGACCTCCAGCCATCAACAATGCTTCATTATGCTCACGTGCAATTACTGTCAGTTACACTCGGCTAAAAGGCAATAAGAATAATGCGTGTGAATAATAAGCGGAAGGTGAAGAGAGAAGAATGGACGGCCGCCGAACTGAAGAGAGTTGAGAGGGTTGTGATTATGAGAGGACTGGTGAAAAATGAAATGGCAAGAAGGATCTCCTCTACTTCCCGCCTCCTTAACCATTTTGAAAGGTGGAATAGGAGAATCTCCAAGGAGTAAGTTTGAGTGACTCTCTCGATAGTAGGTTTTTTTTTTTATCCCATCTCTCCCATAAAGTACCTACCTTCCGTTCTTTTTATTTTTTTTCCGCTGTCGAATTTTCTTTGACAAACAATCCGATTATTTGTAATTTCCCCATTGCCTCCCTTCGCCATCTTCTCCGTTTTGGGAATAATCATGTTAGGGAATTCTGATTGAATTCCCGTCTTCTCCGATTAAGTCCTTGCCTTGGTTCCTTCTGTCCCCGAAGGGATGACAGGAGCTTTCCGAATACCTATCACTCGCCGCCGCCTTTCTTATTTTTTTCTTCTTTCTTTTTTTACTCCCAGCAACGAGCATCTGCTTCGGGTTTCCCAGGTGAGATAATTATTGAAATAATTGGCATAGGGGTAATTCGGGTGGAAATCGACGAACGGCTTTTCTTTGACGATGGGAAAATATTTTGTGATGGCTTCGATAGGTTTTCATCCATCAAATAAGTCATTGCCAGGGTTTTTTTTTTGAGCGTGTATTCTAGCTAAAATGTGAGATCAAGAAAGGAACCTTTGAATTTGGAGCATGTAAACATGTAAGGTGTTATTAATTAAGTAGCGTGTTTATCTTGTTGTGTTTTTAATGGCTCATTAGCATTGCGACGTAAGGAAATTGAGCGGAGGTTTCGGTTTTTGGTTGTAAACAGGTTGGACGCACTTCTGTGCGGATTTGATAATAAATATCTGTTTTTTTCACATGAGATGTCTGATTTGGTGGTGAAACTTCAAGCAACAGTAACTCGTGGAAACTGACTTCTATTAATCAAAGTAGGCATCATTAGACACTATACACTTCTCACATAGAATGCCTTTAACCCAATTTGACATAACTCTGACGCTCTGAAGTGAAGAAAACTTCTCAAAAGCGTGTTTGACTGCTGATCATTGTTGAATCTTTTCCCTGCCAAAGAAAGGTCCAAATGCTTAAAAAAAGTGGTAGTCGGTTGGGGCGAGTATATTGGGTGAGTGCAAGTTGATATCATTTTTGGACTGTTATTCTTTACATTGTGGTCTCGCATTATCATTGAGGTAGTAAAACTTAATCTGTTGATCAATATAGGCCGCTTAACTTTTGATGCTTTGCACTTATGGTTTCACCATATTTCAAGAATGAATAATGAACGATGCCAGCTATATAATCATCATCGGATGAAAGTTTGGTTTTCGGCATCAATTTTGGGCCTTATTCGCATTTAGTCACTGTGCAGATCGAAGACGTGTATCCATTTTTCTTCGCATGTCGCTAGTGTTCAAAAACTGCGCGTTTCTGTTCTGGAAGAGCAGAGAAATCGAACTTTAGTCGACTCTTCATTTTTGTTCAGTGAGGTCATTGGAGAACTCTTATCAAGCTTCTTGAATTTTCCAAATACTTGTTAGTGGCGGGGAAGCTGTCGAATGGACGCCTAATTTCTCTGCCATGTGTTTTACAGTTTGGCCAGGGATAGCCTCTGCTACTGTTAGCGGATTTTCAAGGGTCATATTGCCGGATCGGAATTTTTGAACCAGCTCTGAACGGAGTTATCTTCAAATGCTTTGTTTCTTGCTGCCTCTGTTGGTCACTTTTTTAGAAATTCTAAAGAAAAAGTATCCGTATTTGGCTTGTTTCCATGTCGTGTCTGTACGATCACATTACAAGCTAGCAGTTGGTGATTTCCTTGATTACGTGCAGGGATACTTAGCCTTCACTACCCATAACATTAGCCAATAACCCCGGTTGTTTATAAATATGAAGCATTACTTTATCCCGAAATCCGTCAACAACCTGATAAATACTGTATAATCTGATTAGAGAGTTTTATGGTTTTATAAGAAATTTTGAATAGGTGCAGCATTAAAAAAAAAATCGAAGAGCGCCTAACTTTTTAAACTTCTAATAATTACGATTGAATTACTTCTGTACGTTACATAGGTGATAACAAACGTACCACGTAAGTAGTTTTCTTGAAATAAGTACGCTGAAGAATTTTTATCAGGCTTCCTTGCAATTCATGGGAGCTGTGAACAAAGCCTCTCTTGCAATAGTAGTTGGGGGGAAAACCTTTTCTTGGCTCAGAGCCAGGTGACGTTAGCTTCTAAGGAGAAGAGACGCGAATGTGGCATGCGTGCCGCTATTTCTTAACTACATTTCTTCAGATTGCGTTAAGTTTTGTATTGCCTTATAAAAGCTGCGATTCTCGACTTGCATTCATTTGAAACGCTGATGTTCATAAAACGAGATATTGAGCCAATGGAACGAATTTCGCCAATGGAGCGGCGGACAACTTTGCGGTTCGTTCTGTCGTATTTTGCTCGTGAATGTTACGAACACCTTGAACGGCTAGAAACTCGATATTTTCTCTCGTCCTATCATTGGTAACTTTTTTTTTTATCCTGCCGAACGAAAATTTGCCCTTGGCGAGCTTCTCGAAGTTTGATATTTGGCCAAAAGTGGCAGTGCGTTGTTGCTGTGTCAGTATAATGTTGCTGTATCTTAAAATGGCTTGAGTTTGAAGATGGGATAAGGATGACGTAGGTTCATTACTTTCGTTGCAATTTCCCCACGTGAAGTGGTCCCTTCTTGCCTAAGATAACTTGAAGTGGCTATGCGATCACGCTCCTAGATCCTTGTCAGGAAAGATGTAGTGCCATTGTCTAGAATGGGGTAAGAAATTATGACTCTTGAGAAGGATAGTGTTACCCTTCCCCTCCCCCCCCCCCCTTTTTTTTTTTTTCTTTCCTTTTATGTCCAAGTCCGCTTTAAATTATAATGAATGCAATTGAAGTCTACTCTTTATTTAATTGAATATAATTATATCCTACTATGTATGTATATAAAGCGAACTTTAATAAACTTACCTGTCTTTTCTGTAAAAAATGCTATCAAAGTAGGAAATAAATACATCGTTGCCGAATATATCGCTGTAGAAATAATGAGCAAGCTGTCATTACCAATACGAACTTTATAGTGTGAAACAAAGTGAATGGGTAAATGTATTCGATCACGTGGTTGCGTGAATGTATTGGGTACAGTATAAACATTTTGAGGCACCAACTTCAAGCCATATTTTCTTTAATTTTACCCCAATAAAGCAAGATTTTTTACATTCGATTTAAAGTAATTGAAGGGTGCTCTACGATTTTGCAATTGGCACTGTCTCTGTCTGTCATAGTTTAGGAGATAAGTTTCCAAAATTCATGAACACTTTCTTGCATAAACTTGAAAATTTCGTAACCAAGTACCCCCTATCCTGTTTATTAATATTTTTAATTCATTAGCCTACACCAAATAGTTTTCGAGTTATACTCTCTATTACCAGACTTTCGCTTCACCTTGAATATCAGAATTATTTAAATTTAAAAAAATTCTAGGGTCCGTCAGTTTATCATTGTTACAATATGGCTCTCATTTGTTGAGTTGATAAGTTGTACCTCATTTCTCTGGGATTGATATTGTTAAATTTAAACGCCATATTTGAATAGTTGAATATGGCAGTTCATAAGATCCAGTTGATATGCTGTAGCTCCGTAACGATTGGTCATTTGAAATATTTCTCAAATTATACTCATTATTGGGTCAATAATATGCACAAACATACGTCATAGCGGTATCTGCCGAGGCCAGCGAGAAAGTCATCTGATCATCGGGGGTCTAGCAACAATCCAACCTTCATTGTTTCCAACAAACGGGAAAACATTGATTGTTAATATCCAAGATGGAGACAATGAAGGTTGGATTGTTGCTAGACCCCCGATGGTCAGGTGACTTTTCCGCTTCCAGGCCTTATCTCGTAGGCCTCGATATCTGCCAACGCCAACTAAAAAGACAGGCCGGGGCACTAAAGTCACATGACCAAAGTAGATCAGCAAAAATCCAACTTCATTGTTTCCATCTTGTATTTTAACAGTTAGTGTGTTTTATCCTTTGTTGGAAACAATGAAGATTGGATTGGTAATAGACCTATCTTGATCAGGTGACTTTTCAGTGCCGGAGCCTGTATTTCTCGTTAGCCTCGAGTATCTGCCGTAGCCTACGAAAAAGACAGGCCGGGGCCAGTGTTGCCCTGTCAGTGGTGTTTTTTAAAGCGCTTGTCCTTGTTTTCATTGTTTTGTGCATTGTTTAACAATGTCCAACAAAGGACAAGCGCATTAAAAAACCCCACTGATCTGGCAACACTGGCCGGAGCACTAAAAAAGTCACATGACCAAAGTAGATCGAGCAACAATCCAACTTCATTGTTTCCATCTTGGATTTCAATAATCAGTGTTTTTTTCGTTTGTTAGAAACAATGAAGATGGGATTGTTGCTCGATCTACTTTGGTCATGTGACTTTTAAGTGCCCCGGCCTGTCTTTCTAGTTGGCTTTGGGTATCTGCTGTCAGTATTGAGGTATTGAATAGCGATTATCGATAATTGATAAATCTCTGTATGCATGAAAAATTTGTCATAGGAAAAAAAATGTGCACTGTGCATGCGCTTATCATTTCCTTGATTTTACATTTTTATTTCGGACAACTTGCGCGTTTTCTGAATTGGATGTCACTTCGGGACACCTAGTTTTCTACAGTTCCCATATTTTCAATTTTTATCCTAATTCAATGAAATTTTGACAAATCTCTCACGCCGGCGAAGCTGACTGAGGTCAGGGTGTGAGACCCCGGCCCTCTCTTAATTATATATCGATTATAAAATTATCGATGTATAAAATAAGAAAATTTCTTTCGAATTAGATCATCGAAAATAATCGCAAGAACCCATACGATTGCTAATTAGAAGCTTAAAAGTAACTTTTATTCAACATCAAGAATTATATTAAGAGACATAAAAAAATATAGATATCTCAAAACTCGGACGAAAAACCAGACAGAAATATAAGTAACGGAAATGACATGAAATATAAGCCCATTTGACGAAAGTCCGAGCCCTGATTCTTGCATCAGCCCAGGTGAAGACCAGGAGATGTGCACGTGATATTAGCACAGGCATCGAAGAACAAAGGCACCTTGAAAGAGTTGGATAAATTGGAGTGATCGTGTGTCACTCTTGTTCTTGTCTTGTTGATTCTTCTGCGAGAAGGTTGGTTCATGAGACGACGAGAGCGATCATTTCCTCTCGTCATGATTCCGATCTAAACGGTTATACTCCTCCGAGATGCGTAATGATGCAATTAGTTTGAGAAGAAATGAAACCCCCGAATGGAGACGTAGGAACCCGAGAAATGTAAAGTATGATGTATCAGAATGCGCAGTTCATCCACTATCTACAACCATATGTGAGTAGTAGAAATTAAATCGTCACATACTTCAGAAATATGCAGAACCGGAATGAAGACTGCCGAATCAGTGATCGATGGAATCCTGACAAGGAAAGATGCACTCCCCACTCCACTCGAACGCCGATAACCCAGAAATCCCGTCGATCTCCGCAGATAGATGCCCCGTCGCAGCTGCCCTTCCCCGCACAACAAGCCACTAAGGAACCAAGACCTCCCCCCTCTAGAACTTCACCAAAGGTAGACGCACTCTAAGTTCCCTTGATTCATTGATCAGACAATCCCGTCAAATTTTTATAATTATAAAAAGCTGAGTAGGTGAAATCCTTTCGTTATAAATAATTTTCATAAAAGGGGATAAAATTTATATCCTTGAACTTAATGAAACTCGGGTAAATTATCAGTTAATGGCGATTGATTTTTTCAGTTAATACATAAAGAAAGTCAAAGATTTAAGATATTGCATTATTAAAGCCGAAAAATCAAAACCCATATACCGAGCACGAACTTTGGAGAGGTATACCTACCAGGTACGGCCTGAGTGGAAGGTGGCTTCAAGGGGACTCCTGAACAGCCCATAATTTTAACATTATACTAATTATAGAAAAGGAGTCCCGTGAACTTCACAAGTGATTTTAGGGTTGAATGAATTTGTCGAGGTAAAAGGTTCGAAGGGAGCTTCGGAATCGTAAAGTTGCAATGCAGCACGCTAGTCGTGACGCCTAAAAAGAGATGTTAACAAGAAAGCAACGTGGATACAAGAGATAATAATTGCAGTGATTTGAAAACTTTTATTGGGAGAGTTTAATGCCATTTGTAGCATCAAATATTTAATTTCGAATCTGTAATTTCAGGAATCGTGACTCCGATCCACGCCTGTTGCGGTGTTAAAATGGCAAATTTTAATTAGTTTCTATATAATTAGTATAAAGGCATTCTGAATATGCTGACAATTTGAATTGTTAATTGAAACGCCTTGGATACGAGGTCGACATTGCTATTTCGGAGATGAAATCGCGGCAGATTATCTGTACGAAAATATCATTCCCAAGAAGATGAAGCGCACAGAAGTTGGAGGAAGATGCTTAGTTTTACTTTTCCGAGACATCTTTCTTATTACAATTTAAACCACTCAGGGGGACAAGGAGAGTGGAATGTTTCTGGAAACAGTGGTTAATTAATTAGACAGTGGTTGTAAATTGCAGCAGTTTGTGGTTAATTCTTGTTAATTTATGCAGTTAATATAATAGGAAACGGTGACTTCCAAGTTTTCAGACGCGCTTGCTAATTAGGCATTACTAACATCAGATTGGAGGAAAAGAATTGGTTACCAGTTAACACGGATTAATATTAACAATAACTTAAGTATGGAGAAACGTGGAGAGAAATCTTAATATGAAGGAGCACTCCTAAATTTAAAATTTATGTTTGCCCCTCCCCCCCCCTCCCTTCTGTCTCTTCTTCCTTTTTATTTTGTCCAACTTTTAACATTTTAGAAACATTCTTTTGTTTTCCTCCGATTGTTCCACGACGTTGACGGAGCGCCTCTCCGTGTTCTCGGTCCTCCTTCTCCTGACAAGCTCGCCGCCGCCCTTGTTGCTGGCTGTTTTCTACGCCTGCGCTGCTCTGGCTCCTGATTCCGCTGCTGTTGACACTTGTCAGGATGCCATCATTAACGCGTTATGAAAGAGGTCGTAGCAGGAGGCCAGGTCGCCGGGTCGTGCGGTGCTGGTGACGTCTTGTTGCTTTAATTGTGCCGCCCATACTCGATGCTTACTCCCAACTCCCCGTCTTCCCCCACCCCCTCTCCTCCTTTTCTCTTTTAACTCTTTTCGCTGTCGTGGATGCGTTGACGACTACCATGACGACGCCCCTAAGAACTCGGAGGGCCATAAACGTCCGGTCGAACACGTGGTTACTGTACGATGCCCTTTGACGAATGGGTCCACTCAGCGGTGGGCGCGTCTCTTCTCTTGCTGCTTTCTGTCTTTATTTTTAATGTTTTGGAAATGTTGTATTTATTTAGTGTATTTAATGTCCCTTCCCGCCTTACCCTGAAGAAGCAGTTTCCTTTCGAGAATGTTTCCTCTTGAGAAGATTTGTGGTCGAAGTGCTTTTGAAACTTTAGAGGAAACTATGAATGGGGTAAGTGCGTTTTTAACGCGGGACCCAGAGCGTTGGGCACTCATTAAAGCGGTTTGGAAATATTGTATAAATAGACTCCATCGCCGCAATGACGTAGATCTTTCCGGGAAACGTCAACTCCTAATGTTATAATAACGTAATGAACATGGTCTGTAATGAATATCTTCCGGTCTATATTAATCATCACATCAAACCTTATCACAAATTTACAATATTTGACAAACATCTCTATTTTTCAAACCTGTAGCTTTGAAATCTGAAGCTTATACATAATTCATCATTCGGATGTGATGAATGCCGTGTTTTAAATTTAAAACATACATTTGCTTCTCAACTTTAGAGTAAACATTTTAAAATAAGGAAAATAATTTATAATGAAAGTGTAATTTGGATGAACAATCTTTTAATAATATTTATCCTATTGGAAATAATCACTGATGGAAAAACAATTTTAATAACATCAGGATGTTAAAAAAAAAAAATCAATCTAAATCAATCGTATCTCATTAACTTAATATAATGGCAGTTGTATTTTGAGTACATTTAACATAAGCGAAACGCGAAGCAAGCTCCTGCAACTTTCATTTCCTGTTATATCTCTTGAATAAAGAAAGACATCAGTACAAAGTGGACACTGTTTCATTGTGTGCGTTACATGTTATGCATTGATGGTATTCTGATTGTTTAAGATAAGATAGAGAATGAACTCCTGTGATTTTGGATCAAGTGATCGAGATGGCCATAATCTACGCGAGATCACCCGAGCTTCAGGACGTTTACTAATTTTTGAACTGAACAGTGTATTGTTGACTTATTCGAGTTGCAAACGATTTACGAAATGCCCTCTTCAAATAACCCCCCCCCCCCCCGCCCCCACAACGATCAACTTTCGTTGTGCACTCCTCTCTTTATATATGATTATCAGTCCCCATTATGGATTTCTTCATGATTACAGAGACATGTCCTCTTTTTATCTCAATTCCCCATTGTGACCGTAATACCCACAATATATCTGATCCATTGCTGAACTTTCGCATTGTTACTAAAACTGCAGCCTACTGTGATCTTTTCATTCAACAGGCATGCAGAAAGAGAAGATTCTCTTTAAATTATATAATTTATTGGAGCTATAACGGAAAATATGAGTTTGCAGGACTTTAAAATCGCCCTGTATAGTTTCGTGTAAAATTGACTCTTCTTAAGAATTTTATGTGTGAGAATGATTCGTTAGAGCTTATGAAATATTTTTGAATTTATTAACCTAATGTTTAACAGAACGCTGCGATTCATAAAAATTATTTTATGAATTTTTTAACTGCACAAATTTGAATTCTTAACGTGGCTTTAATTTTTATACGAGCATGAAAATAACGACTTTTCTTTCTAATTCCCGAAATGGAAATGGTACATTTAAGAGGATTTCTATTTAAGTTATTCAAAAGGAACAAGAACGAGTTTCATTATCACCGTCTCCTTTGCTTTAATTTTCATTGAATTTATAATTTATTGAACCCCTCTGACTTCGAAATGTTATGTTTGTTTTATGAGTTTTATAGTTTAAAAGATGTTTAATACATTTATTAAATGTTCAGGAATTTAGAGAAGGCGCCCTCGACCGGTAGAAAAGCGCGGCACCGTATTCGATAACATGGGAGAGCGAAATCTTATGTTAAAAAGCCAGGAACAAGCGACAAATTATATACCAATCAGGCGTTCTGAAGGATGTATTTGGTAATTTTTGTCCAATAAGTCCATCTTTTAGAACCTATGTTGCTATTAAGCTGATTTCACGATTCCTGGCGATCTTCGTGGACTAAGGGATATTTAACAAAATTGAGTTTTGAGTAATCAAAAAGTATCGGATCAAAAAGTAATCCCGGAAAAAATTCTCCTCCACATGTTTAGTTCAAATCATCTTCAAAATAGCGCTCTTCTGAGCACTTCTCTTAATGATGTTACCGTCAGTCCTTCTTTTAGGACATATTTGGTAGATAAATACATTTCTGCATTAAGAATTTCAAGAAGGAATAGTGAACAATGCCAGCTACACACCAGCTTATATTCATCATCTTCTGGATGAAAGGTTGATTTTTGCATCAGTTTTGGGGCCTCATCCGCATCTAGCCATTGTGCAGATCGAGGACGATTATACATTATTCGTCGCATCTTAGTACTGTTCTATTCAGTCAGGTCTTGGGGGAACCCACTTATCAAGCTTCCTGACTTGACCAGATAGTTTAGTTCAAATCTCCTTCAAAATAGAGCTCTTCTGAGTCACACACTTATCCCAGCGTTGTTTCCACTGTTGGAAGTGTTTTTAAAGTCAAATTTTGTAATGTTCATGACTTGCTTCGTCATATTTCTCTCGATGTCTTCTGAAAGCTCTATAATTTGAGTGGTCCGGAGGCTGTGTAATGCTGTTTCTGTAAACGTTCTGGATGAGATGGGGTGCGTGAACTGAAGCATTAATATGGTCGCTACTTTAAGTATTCTTGCGTTAATTCTCTAACAGCATCTCGTAGAGAATAAGCAGGTAGTATTCCTTGTTAATCGTTTATCTTTATGGAGATTACTCATGATGTGTTTGGTACTCTGGTAATCGAAGAAGATGGTCGTCAAGACCTTCATATGAAGGCTTTCCCATTGTTTCAGATCGTAACCTGGGAATCATTTCCAGTTGTTTTTTTTTAAATTGGGGTCAGCGCTGGCACTTCCTTTCATCGTCTGACAGCAAGATGGTGGTGGTCATAATACAGTGTTATCCTAAAAGAAGTTGCCACTTACAAGGGATTAACTTTCATTTTAATAACATAATAAGATACACTATGTACTGCTGAGGGTGATCCAAAGACTTCCATCCATGCTGCTACCTTCCTTCTCCCTTCCAAAGTAAATCGGGTGGCCATATTTAGCCCGCAACCTTAGCCTTCAAGAAATAAGATAGCCTGCCCACTTTTCCTTCTCATATTGTTTTCGTGTCCATTCTCTTCTATTGTTAGAGATAGTGGAGCGAAAGCAGCACCTCTATAGGGAAAACCAGAAAATCACAAAAATAGTTTAAATAGTTTCAGTTGTTCATCCCATTGACTAGTAAAGTGCGGACCAATCGGAACAAACGCTTTAAATATTCCACGTAAAAACGCCGTGCCTTCACAACGTATTTTCGTATCTGCTGTGACCCATGTGATATCCAAGCAGTTATCATTCTTTGCGCTACGTGCCTCAATTAACACCCCCAAACACCCCAACCTCTAACAGACTTCTTTCTGAACCTAAGCAACTCATGTATCCCACCTCGAATTTTTCATCGGTCTAGTTTTACGACAGATACGAAATAAAGTATGAATGCATGGTTTTTAAGTAGTTTTTGTGATTTCCTGGCTTTCCCTATAGAGGCGCTGCTTTCGCTCCACTATCTGTAACAATAGAAGAGAGCGGACAAGAAAAACAATACAAGAAGGAAACGTGGGCAGGCTATCTCTCTTCTTGTAGGCTAAGCCGCAACAATAGAAAATTAAAAATGATGTAGTAGCATATGAGCGGCAACATGTTTTTGGACAACCCTGTATATCTCGACTTCATGGAATAAGCGAAAAAAATTACGTTTTTGAAAGGGAAAGGATTACGTATTTAATGTAAGCAATTTCTTTAACATGAGGGAAATAACTCGTTTTGAAGGAGTACGTTGAAATTCAGAAAGATTTTTTGTATTAATTTCATTAATTTATTAGTTTCGTTGAGCAGGTTTGCATTTAATGAGGAAAGAGTTTGTTGCTGAATTGAAATTAATTATTCTTGTAATTGAAGGAAAAACGTTGTTTTTTTAAGCGATAACTATATCTTTATTATTCGTAAATTAAAAATTAATGGGTACCTCGACAGATATTTTGAGAAAAATTTTTTGCGAAAAGTTTATTTAATTTTTTTAGAAAGTAATTACTGATAAATTTTCTATTCCCCATGCGTTCAGAATTCGGCGTCACATTTGCGCGTAATTTTCTTTACGCATAAATTAGACTGGCGGGTTTCTTTTTCGGAAACCAAGTTTCCTTCTTCTCCTGCTCCCCCTTTTGTTTGTTAAGGTTTTGGTGTCTTTTATCTTTCTTTCCCATCTTCTCCTCCCTCATCCGCAGTCTCTGGTCGTAGATCACGTTGCGTTGCATTTTATCTTCGGCTTCGGTGCCTGGCACGTTTCGTTTCGTTCGTTCGTTCGGTGTGGCTGGGCTTGTCTTTTGGATGGAACGGCGGCATCCCAGTTAGTTTTCCGTTCCTGTCCTCCATCCTCCTCCTCTTGCTCTACCACCTCCTCACTCCACCCTTTTGCCGATCCGGTTGCCGCTGGCCATGCGTTTCCAGTGATTGCCACAGAGGGCGCCCTCGGGACGAAAGCGTCCAATACGCCAAGCGTTTCTTTGCTGTCCATTCATCAAGGCGTCGGCTGGAGGAGAGTGAGAGGCGGCTAGGCCCCCCCGGTTTGCCACTTAGGGCTTGATGAACGTGGAGCATTTTGCGCACGTCGTTTCACCAAACGTTGAAGGAGTTTTGGAACGCCTGTGACGGCGAGGACGACGAGTAGGTAACGAGCAAAGAGGAAAGAGAAAGCTGTGCGCACTCTTCTTCGCTACTTCAAAGGAGAACCCTCCTCTGTAAAGAACTCGTTCTCTCTTTTGTCAACTTTCCACCATTTCAAGAACGCGCACGCGTTTGGCGTTTGATGTAGTCAGTCGGAATCTAATTAAAAAATTTGTCTTCTACCCGTTTGTGTGATTTTCTTTTCGCGTCGAATTTTTTTTTGCTCTTTTTTTTCAGTGAATCTGGCGTCGGTGATTTCAGTTTTTTTTTTCACTTTTGGCATCGATTATTTAGTTGTTCTAAAAACATGACAGGGTTCCCTCCTCCTTTTTATTATCCTTTTATGGTTAAAGATGAAGGATGTCGATCGTGACAATTTTATGTTATCCATTTCGAGTCGGCGCTGCTCCTGCTGCTTCCGTTGTTGTTGGGCAGATTTTGTCATGGTGATCGATAAGAATGAAATTTTGACGGCGCCGTTAACACGAACGCTCGAGTTACCAATGCCCCAAGTAGCGATCGAGGTTCACCCTTTACTTGCATATAATTTCGAGAAGTTAATAAAAATGTTTTCAGCTGTCATTACTGGACTGGGCTGTGTTGTCGCTTTGGTAAGCCGCTATTTAAAACGTGCCTATTAGAAATAACATATTGATCGCAAGTTTTAATAGTTTTAATAGGAGAGGTCATGACACTGCCCTGGGGTCCTCTCAAAATTGATGCAATCTGATAGACGAGAAACTTCTTAATTACAAAGTAGAAAAGAGAATGAAAAATTCCGCGATCTGGACCGGCGGCAAATTCAAAATGTCAGTTCATTTTGGACACCCTTTATACATTGAGTGGTCAGTTTATTAGGAACACCCCAACTAATACTGTGTTGCGCCACCCCTAGCAGCTATAACAGCACGAATTCGCCATGGCATGGATTCAGTTACCCGCTGGAAGCATTGTTCCGTGATGTTTGTCCATGCGGACGCTGCTTAGAGATGGAGGGAAACCACTTGTCCACAAAAATGAGTTTTATATACCATAGATTTATGCATTTCAGCTACCAAGTAGCCATCATCAGCTGCTCCCAGTTGGTTATTGGATGGTGGTAGAGCCATGCCTCGAATAAACCGTTCCAGCTCATCCTAAAGATGTTCGATTGGTTCAAATCCGGGGATTATGGTGGCCAGAGGAGTAGGTTGATATCATTATCGTGCTCCTGGAACAATTCCATGACGATACGAGTCTGTGACACGGAGCATTGTCCTGTTGGAAGTATCCTTCCGATTGGGGGAAATACAGTAGCCATGAAGAGATGAACGTGGTCAGCAACAATGTTCAAGTAGCTCTGACCATTAAGGCGGTGTTCTAGAGGTATCAGCTGACCTAGAGAATGCCAGGAAAATATTCCCCAGACCATTACAGAGCCTCCACCTGCCTGAACAGTGTTAACCAGACAGGAGGAGTCCATCGCTTCGTGCTGTTGTCTCCAAAGTCTGCGTCGGCCATCTGCATGATGCAATAGGAAACGGGATTCATCCGACCAGCAGATTTTCTTTCATTCGTGGACAGTCTAAAAAATTTGTGATCACGGGCAAATTGGAGTGGGTTTTTTTGCGGTTTTGGTTGGAGATCAAAGGTACCAGAACTGGCCGTCGGCTGTTGTAGCCCATCCTTGCCAATGTACGGCGTGCAGTGCGTTCAGAAATGTTATTCTTCCGTCCAGTGTTGTAGTCTACGGTTAGTTGACAAGTCGTGACGTTTCTAGTCTCACGAACAAGCATTCCCATTCTACGCTCACCCTTTGGATCGACGAGTCGTTTGCGACGACAGGCTTGTCTCTGGCTGGTTGTATTTTGGGTTGAAATGATTGTTTGGAAAAAACCTAGACGACGTGCGGTTTCGGAAACACTCAGTCCACCTCGCTGGGCACCAAATATCACCCCACGCTCGAGGTCGCTCAGATCCTTTGTTTTCCCTCATGGTGACGGTCAAACCACTTGTAGTGGACAGGTGTGCTCTCTCTCTATATTGGTACATGCAGTGGACTGTCACGTGACCAACTGATATATAGTAATTACTATGCCAACGGATTTGCATAGTCATGGGTGTTTATAATAAACTGGCCGCTAGTAAGTGTATTTTTATTTATTTATTTATTTATTTATTTATTACCGCACTCCAAGGGAGTAAAATATCAAAATACAAGGGAGTGCATGACAGTTGATGTATAAAACAATGATAGTGAAAAGAAGAAAGGTAAAATTAAAATAAAAACTACAACAAACGATTTAACGAATGGACATACAAATGTGTAATAACAAATATTAAGTTAGGTTATACATACTTAAGATGAATTTAAAAAAACAAGAAATGATACCAAATATTGAATAACAATTGCGACTAAACACTATATATTTAATATAATTACTTAAAATGTAAATTTTTAAAACTAAATTAAAATGTGAACAATTTAAAGTACATTTAAGACAAGAGCAGGTGTAAATATGTGAACGAACATAGAAGGGTAATTGATTCCACTTAGCAAAAGTATTATATTTCCATATAGGTTCTTGCCCTAAAGTTAGTCAGTCTAGGTAAAATAAAAACATAACGTTGTGGTGTATGAAATTCAATAGAGCTTTGAAAATGATTAATAATACAAAAAATGGCAAAAATCATCGTTATTACGAAGAGCATTTTACACTAAGCAATGAAAGCACCAAACGGAATAAGTCCGACTCGATGACAATCTTCTGATATAGATTGATGATGAATGTCCGACTTACCTAAACAGATACCATATTGAAGTACTGCGTAGACAGGTGATTACAATATAATTGGTAACTCTGGTACTAAGTAATTTACTTAAACGATAAAATAAAAAATATTTCTTTGTAATTTTAGAAATTAAATAATGTACACTACTGTTTATAAAAATCGCAACACCCTGATGGAATGGTCTAATCCATATGCAATTTGCAATATTTGCATACAATGGGTCAGAGTATAAATGATTAGATTTTCAGAGTAATTGCTTGAAAGAACACCATGCCTCGACGACGACGAAGGGTACCATATCAACAGCTGACAGACTTTGAAAGAGGACGCATAATTGGTCTGCGTGAAGCGGGATGGTCGTATCGTGACATTGCTGCTCGTGTAAGACGTAATGCAACGACAATTATGCGTGCATGGAGGCAGTGGAGAACAGGGCACACCGAAGACTAGGCTCAGGAAGACCCAGCACGACGACACCGCGAGATGACAGACACCTCTATCGCATGTGTGTAGCAGATCGTACAGCCACTTCCACAGTGTTAGCACAACAGTGGGGTGCTACAGTAGGCAGGACAATGTCTGCTAGCACTGTACGACGCCGTTTGATTTCCAGAGGATTGATGACACGAGTACCATTGTTGCGGATTCCTTTGACTCAAAACCACCGGCGCCTCAGGTTGCAATGGGCCCATCAACACCAACAGTGGCAAGCTGAATGGCAACAAGTTGTGTTTTCGGATGAGTCAAGGTTTAACTTGCAGCACCATGACGGCAGGATACGAGTCAGAAGACATCATGGCGAGCGCGACCTTCCAGAATGCATCCTGCAGCGTCATTCAGGACAAACGCCAGGGGTGATGGTGTGGGGTGCAATCAGTTACCATGGCCGTTCCCGTCTGATCAGAATCCATGGCAATCTGAACAGTGACCGGTACATCAGGGAAGTTGTGCAACTCGAGGTCATCACCTTCCTGCAGAACCTTCCAGGCGCTGTATTCCAACAGGACAATGCCCGACCGCATGTGGTCAGAAATGTCCTCGCCTTTTTCCAAGCACATCAGACGCCCTTGTTCCCCAGGCCTGCTCGTTCACCAGACATGTCCCCAATCGAACATGTGTGGGACAGGGTTGCTCATCGATTGGCTCGTCAGACTCCTGCAACAGCAACTGTGGATGAACTGTATACCCGTGTAGACAGAGCATGGCAGGACATTCCCCAGGCCCTTATTCAGAGCTTGTTTGACTCAATGCCACGACGTTTAGAGGCTGTAATTGGATCCCACGGTGGTTTCACCCGATACTAATGTGACAATAAAACGCATTGTATTGACCTGAAAATCTAATGGTTTCTTTTCTGACCCATGATATGCAAATGCTCCAAATTTAATGCAGATTGGGCTATTCCATCAGGGTGTTGCGATTTTTATAAACAGTAGTGTATATGAGACTTAAAGGACAAGGAGGAATTAAAATGAACACCAATAATGCAAATGGAACTGTCTTTTTTTATTTTTTTTATTTTTATTTTTTTATTTTTAATTGAACTTTAATTTGAATCATTTTTAATTAATGTTTTTTTTGAACTTTGATTTTTAATCTTACATATTACTAATTTATTATATTTAAATATAAGAAATCTACAATCATAAATAAAACATAATTGAATTTATATTGATAGTAAATTTTTTAAATATAGGGTATTTTGTTAGTTTTAATAAAAAGGGACATTATGGGTGAAGCGCGATTTTGCCTTTTACTGAGGGGAATCCTTAACTGTAGAATTTTAATTAAAGAAATGTTAATTAATAAGGTTGTTTTTTTTTTATTATGATAAAATGGACAGCAGTTTGTATTTATTTTGAATATAATTTTTGGCGTAATCGAACCTAGCAATCTAAACTTCTCTCGATGTGAAAGTTAGATTATGAAACACGCCCGCATTAGGATTGGACCGATTTTCATTGATCGCGCCGAATGAGATTTACGCGCATAATATAACAAAGTTTCAGCGGCAAACTATTTTGTTGATTAATTATTTTATTGGTTTTTGTTTTGTCATTTAAAATGTTTATTGCGAACTTTCATCGGAAAATGTTGCTGCAAAATACCGCAAGCACTAATCCTGAGTTAAGCGCTCTTGATGCTTTGCCGATAATATGCTTTTTCCATCAATGTTATCAGTAGTCGCCATCGATTTCATATGCGTATCGCTTTGATTAGAACCGAATTAAAATTTGGTGTAGTTATGTGGTGGAGGATCGATGGTTACCGCTAATTACAGATTGGTAATTAGAGCGTGGCAGTTTCCTTCCTTTAGCTTAGGAGTATAGATTGATTTGTACAGGAGTTTGTTTACGTTATTTTGTGTGCTCAAGAAGTGCTTTGTTACAGGCACTTTGTTGAGTAATGTCGCATCTGAAATAGCTATATCGGACGCCTCGCTTGTTTATTATTAATGTGTGTTTTTTAATATGAGCGTAAATAGATTTTTCAAAGACGACGGAGCGCAATGAAGGAGGGGATAAAGCCTTCTAGTTAAGAGGAGAAAGAGAAATTGGGAAAGAAAAATTAATGACAAGGCTAATCAATGGCGGAGAGAAAGGAGAAAAGCGAGAGAGAGAGAGAGAGAGAGAGAGAGAGAGAGAGAGAGAGAGAGAGAGAGAGAGAGAAGCACGTGGCTTCTTGGAAGCCGAGATTTAACGGGATTAATGTTTTACGCTCGAACGAAAACGTCTCTCTAAATTAGCAGTAATTCGTCTCGCAGGTCAATGTTATGCAATTAAATATCTAGGCTAATCAATTGTTCTCTTGTCATCCGCGATGAAGTGGGATTTGTTCTATTGATCCATTAATTACTTGACATTGTAGCGTTACGGGCTTGGAAATGAATTTTAGTTTTGGGAGGAGCCGAGCTGTTTATAGACACCACGCTTGTTTAGCTTTGATTAAATACTGCAATAAACGCCTTGATCCATTTTTGGTGATTATTTCCCTAAATGAATAAATTAATTTTCGCCCCGCTTTTGTTAGTAGCGGCGTTTTGCTGAAATAGTTTTCTGAGGTAATTTTCTAACACACTAGATTAAAAGTTGTTTCAGTTTCTTGTTGGAAGATGGCGCTACCTTGATGGCAGTTTCCCGCTTTCTTTTCTAGTGCCATTAGCGAGAAAGCGTTCAATTTCTTAAATTATTCCACACTGTTTGAGAAGAATTTATTTTTTTTACTTTACGTACCCTCGGCTCTTTTGTTATTGGCCTTTGTAAATTTTCCATAATGCTATCTTCTGACACAATTATCACTGAGTGTCTTCTGGTCTCGCTATTATAATCATCCAGCCGGAGAAGATTAGAAACGACGTCGGAGGTAAAAACGTTTGCTGCACAAGTATTCCTGAAGGAAAGAGAAACGAATTAATTTTTACTTTCATCCATCACTTTTAAACAGGTTGGGCTGTAGGGAATGGAGGAGGGAAAAAAAAAGCTGAAAAAAGAACGCCATCGTCCTTGGGTGCTTCTTTTATTGACGCAGATCACCTCCATCTGTCCGTTTTTATTGCCTTAAACACAAGTGCAGATTACATTTGAAAGGAGCAACTTGAGAAGATTAAGCGCTCGAACTCTTGGCAGCTTCTACCCGCTCCATTGCTCTGATTTTTGCTTATTTATTTTTTATAGTAACGTGAAGACATTAAATGTTGAGGATCGATGCTGCAGTCTTTTTAATTCCTTTTCCCCTTTGGCCTGACGTGAACCTTTGGCTCTTGTGGGGCTACTAAATCCCTATTGGATTCTTCTTTTTTTTATATTTTAATGTTTTGATGTATATATGTGGCGGCATCTTCACGTTCTTGCATTTAGGTAGTTTTGATGGGATTTCTCTTCCTGCGCAATGACTAGGATGATGCTAGTTGGGAATCGATGGTTAGTTAATCCTTCTAACGTCGATTCCTGCCAAAAGGTTAAATGGATTAAGGCGTGTTGCTTGCAACTCGGCTGTGTTTAGGAAAAATAACTTTTCTCTGAAATAAATAAATAAAAATAAGAGGATAAGAGAAATGAACGTTTTAAGCTAGTGCATGTTTTACTGTAACGCCTGGTTTTACTTTTATTTTTCAAATGAGTTTACAAGTGCTTAAATAATTGCAGCTTTTATGACCAAATATTGTTGTAACCATCTTATAAATATTACAACTATAAGTGATAATTTTTTTTGTCAGACCACTCACTAAGAAGCATTTTCATAAATGTTCATTAACAATATTATTATTATTATTATTATTATTATTATTATTATTATTATTATTATT
>JAHWFO010015474.1:1414237-1430441 GCA_023313115.1 Rhysida immarginata | reverse complement strand
TTATTATTATTATTATTATTATTATTATTATTATTATTATTATTATTTGAAGCATGCCAAAGTAGAATACAAAATTAAAAACTTTTGTGTAGGTCCAAAACTTGAGCAGCATGGTAAACATGCTTTGTACATGTAGACAAGTTACATTTAATAATTTTTTGTCTAACTTCATAAGGAAAAATATGCCAAATTGATATGACATTGACAGGAAAACGGGAACTTTGAAATAATTCTATCCAATTCAAAACGAAACAAACGAGAGGACCTCTTTATTAGGATCTATTACCAGCCATTTTGTAATATAGCGAGCAGGACGAGTGTGATCCAACAGAGAACGAGATAATTCAACCAATTTACAGTAGAACATCGATTATCCGGTCTTCAATTAACCGTGCATTCGATTATCCGGGATTGCCTAAGAAAAAAGCTAGACATCACAAGACCGCAGGAACAGTTGAACCTTCTTCATCTATTTCTGATTACCGGTACATGAAATAGATTGCAATACAGCCAGTAGCGAAAGCGATCGGAGCAGACTGGGTTGATAGGAGAAGAGAATGCTTGCGTGAAGGTGAGGATGGAGACATCAATATCCAATGACCGATGTAGTGATCTAATATATTTGAAGGAAATGTAGCTTTTCTCGACTTCGAATACTGGCCACTCTCTGCTGATAATTACACTAGTCAACACACATTTTGTAACTATGACCACACAAAGTGTTCTTAGTAGTAATTTGTATGTAGAATCCGAATCTGCATTTAGATTTTTTCTATCACGTCACGTTTCCAAGTTATGCACTTCGAGACTTCTATGTTAAAGTAATGGACGTGAAGAGAAGCGTCTGCAATGTTAAACTATCCATATTTTGGGGCCGCAAGAAAATTTATCAGGCCCCAAACACTGAATAATTTAAAAATGTTTCATTGAAAAAATAGAAATCTGTGCGTGCTAGAGAAATTTCAAAATTATATTCGTATTAAGCAGAAAAAATACTACCAAAAATCTCCTACTTGAATTTGGTTACAAGAAACATCTTAAATTTTGTTGGCCAGTGTTATCAGCCTGGATATCAAATGAAAGACGGCGCCGCCATTGCTGCGAGGGCGAAGTCAAGTGCGGAATTGACGGAAGAAAGCGAAGATGACGCGGTTGAAGACGGGCTTGCAGAAGCGCTAAATTGTACCGAAACATTGCTAGACTTTCTTCAGCAGGAAGAGGATTCAAATTGTAGTTACATCTTAACACTTCGCAAACTCCGCCCATCAATATTATTTTCGATCATCCGTGATTTTTGATTATCCGGATGACGGGCGCTGGCCATTAATCCGGATAATCGAGGTTCTACTGTACCTTTAGTCAGAATGGTATCGAAGTTAGGCAAATCTATACTACATATTACAAAAGCTAGTTATTGATTGGTGTATGGATAAGGAAAAAGCAGTGCGTATGATTTTATTATAAGACACTTGCAATCGCATTAAAATCGTCTTTGTCGTTCCTGACCAGATGGCTACTGCAAAGTTTAATTTAGTCAAGAAATATCCGTTTTAATGTGCTCTACGGCTAAGGTGTTAGCATCTGGTTTATAACTTCGAGTCAAGCAACTCCTAAATTGACAATTCAAAGGCAAAGGAAAAAGGTAACTAGAAACTACGGCGTAAAAAAGTAACGCCTTTATCAGAAGAACAGGAAATGCAACCATTACTAGCATATTATGTATGCGCTCATTTGAGATGCCTGCAGCCTTAGCAGTTTCACGCACCTTCAAATTTCGGTCATCCATCACCATATTCAAAAATTTCAACAGAGCGTCTAAAATGCTCTTATGGTCACTTCGAAAGTTACTAAACCATTTATAAACCGTTATAACCGATGCTGCAGACATACGTTTTCACGGTACTCGATTAATTCAAATGAACGCCAAACACAAAGCAATAGATTGAAACTTAGCGTGGTCTTCTGCAGTTTACAAATCTTCTGATAGATTTACCGAACAGTTCTCCTAAGGACTTTCTAAAATAGATTAATTTTTTAGTGGCATACTTGACGCAAAAGCTCTTAAACAAGTGGCTCTATTTCAAGTTATCGAAAAAAAGAAAACGAAGGATAAGCGTTTGTGATCGGAATATACTACAAAACGACAGTACGAAAATTCGTTTTAAAGGTGTAATAACCTAATATTTCCCTTAATCCACTATGAATTTCTGGGTTCGATACTTTTGGCTGATTTATGATGTAAACTCTACTTCTGATGTTAAATTGTTAGGCGGGGATTATAACAGGCCATTTGTCTGATTTTTTTTTTTTTTTTTTTACGATTTTATGAGCGTGTATTGATTTTTCTTATTGAATAGGCGAAAGCGATATGTATTATCGATTCCATTATGGTGATTAGATGATACTGGCCTTAATAACCTTTAATCAGTGTGGTTTCACTAATCACCATCTGTTCTTTACACTGTTATTTTTAATGCTAAATAATTAAGCCAGCTTATTAGTCATGTCGTGGCAAATATTGACATTTGTTTATGGATGGTAATCAGCGTCATGGATGTCCAGTGATGGATTGCTTATTGCTCGATGAAGAATTCGATTTTGGCCGTCGCGACAGTAAGAGTTCCTGTTTAATTACTGGTTTTCACTTTTCTCAAGGACAAACATTTTTGTTTGTACTTGTTTTTTGGGGGTAATGAAATGTTTGGAGTTTGTTTTTGTATTTTCCCCCTCTTGTGTAGGCTTTTGCATTGTTGGCATGTTTCTTACGACTCCTACTCCTCTCCACGAGCCCCCACTTGATGATGCCAAGCAGACAAACAGAAGTCTTTTTCTCTGTGTAAGGAGGAAATATTTATTTTTTTAATGGGTGATGGGTTTGTTTGCCTTGTCAGTCGCTTATTTATGGCCTTTAGGAAGCCATTTTTAGAATTGCTTTGAAAAACATTCCGTTTCTGGTTGTTTATATTATTGTCTTCGAATTCTTCCTTGTTACAATCTTTTGTTGCTGAGGAACTTGAAACGAAGTGGAAGAGCGAGACTGCAGTTAAATATTTACGAGACTCTGAGAAGAGCAGTCGTTTCCTTATGAACGAAGGGCTTTGTGAGGGTTATATGCGCTCAATTTTGAATACTCCGACATAAAATATGAAGTTTGGCAATGAATAAATTAGCTTTTCGGGGAGGAAAGTAAATAAAGTCTGCCTGAGTATTTTGCTGCAGCTTCAGCTAACGACGTATGATGAATTTTACCATTTCGCTGTTTGCGTTCTTCTGCGGTATTAATGACCCAATTGCGATGGATACGACATGGAGTTGCCTTTTTAAAGTTAAGAAATATGTTTGTGTGGAAAATATTTATTAAAGGGGCAGATATGAAAACGTTACTTTTCTACACACATAACACTGGCCAGTGAATTAGAAACAGCTGATTAAAAATTTTATTTGACCCCCCCCGCGGGGGGGGGGGGGGGGGGAGGGGGGATGGGCCTTGGCATAGAGTCAATAAGGTTTTGAAGCACTTGGAAGTCAACGGAGGGCCAGGGTAAATGACGGGAGTTTTCTCCTTGCTGAACCAACCGTCGGTATGTCTATGGGCCCGTCTCAAATCTGGTGACACATTGTTCTGGTTAGCCGGATTTCTCATCTGTTGAGTCCTTTTGGGATGTGATGAGACTTTCCTTGTGGACGAAATAGCCTGCCCGTTGGAGTTTATGGTAAATCTATATAAAGGAAAATAATGTCAGCTGTAAGACGTTTGTCAGCTGAAAATAATGTCCTTGACGAGCACCTGCAGAAAGTGCTCGACATGTTCCCCTTCCACGTTACAGGGCCTAAGAGTGGCTGCCACGGCAAAGAGGGGACACCCTTTGCATACGAATAAGAGTTTCATTTGGAAGCCAACCATGCGTGTGCTGGACGGACAGTGATGCTCTGATGAATCATATTTTGACAGTAAAACAGATGGAAGAGATTCGTTTCTGAAGTATGGAAGATCCGAAGGTGATACACGAGTCCCGAAAAGCTGTTAGTGTGCTTTATCAGTGCAAGGACTCATTGGTCATTTTTTTCTTTGAAGAAAACGTGCTGGAGAGAATTATCTGGAGATGTTGGAGTCCTCACCTGTGAGGCTGAAGAGAATGCTCGTGGAATGATTGAATCCCGTGATTGCAACAGTTTTCGATTGGGATTCTTGGTGACCAAAATTTATTCACCCATTTGGGCCCGATGTTCTTCCGCAAAGCTTCATGGAGACTCTGACATCGGTACAAGATGTACCATTAGCAATGCGACGAGCAATATGGCTTCAGTCTGAAGGAGCTCCGATCATCGGTTTCCGGATCCTAGATCAAAAATGTCGTGGTCGAAGTGTTGTAAAGATGGTTCATAACACTGCTTTATGAGGAATTTTAAACATTCTGAAATTAGTCTGAAATCAGTAGTTTGGCACAGTATATTTGAATGCAAATTGACGTCAGTTCTAATTCTTTTCTGGTGGCTTATTGTGTGTCCCTGTATTTTGTCTGGACTCGTTGGTCGTGTACAATGGAGCGGGTTTCGATTTCCATCTTTGTCTAGGCGTTTTATTGGGAGCGCCTGTTAAATAGGAGACGAGCACATATGGTGAAGGAAGAGCGCTGAATGGACAATGGAGTTGGGTTTTTTTTTCCCCTCGTCGAAACTATTTCGGCTTCTGAGCCATCGAACGCGTTAATAACAGGGCTTCGTCTATTCGAAGCAACAAATCCCCCCCCCCCTCCCCGCACCATCACCTAATGAAAGCAGAGTTTTGTTTGCCGCCCGTTTTACGCTCGAATTGCACACTTTGGAGTGTTGCGAGCGATGGCGCTTCGGCTCGCTTCTGACTCTTTAGGTTTCTCCTCCTCCTTCGCCGGCGTTATGAGGGAAAGTTGTGCGCGCTTCTCTCTTTCCTCTTATGAACCAATTCCCAGTTCCGATGCTTCGCTAAGTATTCGCGGCCCAATCCCACTTCAGATGAATGAGCAGGCGATCTCGAGGACGTGCTTACGACCGCATGCGTGCATTCGTCGTCGCTAACCCACCACACTCTTCTGTTCTCTATCTTTTCTCCTTTTCTCGCTGCTTCCTCCTCTCAACCTCCCCGCTCCATTGGCGAAACGCATCTGGCTGAAGAGAAGGAGACGGTCATTGCCTCATAGTTGCAATATTCATTTTGGGTAATTGGATCGTTTTGTAAGGCATAAAAGTACAATTGAAGTTGCAGATGATTCTGATCATTCATGACATCAACGGAGCGCGAAGAAGAGATGACGGCGGCGGTGAGGAGGAGATTGGTGCGGAGTGGGGGTGTGCCGCGCGACAAGGAAACCGATGCTCCGGTTTCGTGAATTATGATTTATATTCTTAGAATCAGTTGGGAGATGAGGGAAGGGAGGGGGGGGGGGAGGAAAAACAAGAAAGAGAAATTGAATTCTCTTGAAACGAGACATTGGAAACTGGAGTGCTGGACGCGATTGGCTTTCCCCCGCACCGCCATCACCGCCGCCGCTGCCGCCACTCGCCCACCCGCCCGCTTTCTTCGTTTTGGAGGAGGAAAAAATAACAAGTCGATATAACGAAATTGAAGTTGAAATCTCATTTTCTCTTCTTATCTTAAATTAATTGCTTTTTTTTCAAGTATCAGCTGAATTTTTTTCTCTGCGAAACTAAGTTAAATGAATAATTTATCCAATTGCAGATGCAATGATTACAGATAACGGAGGAATAGACTGCTTGTGCGATTGGTTGCCATTTCTTTTTCATTTCGACATTTTCATTAAGTAACAGTCAACAGAATGTTAAGGGGAAACTGAGCATTTCTTGGAACTAAACGAACTATGTCGGCTGAGTCTGCACTTGAGATGAATACAAAAACAATATTAAACTTGTAAACTTATATTGCGGATAAAATACTTTAGATAGAGGACTGTGGAAGGACCAACGATATGAAATGAGTAGATCGCTCATGAGCTGCTTTCAGCGCCACCAACGCGTCCCCATTTGAAAGCCTGTCGGCCATTGCTTTGGTTGGCAAAAAATGGCCTTCATTGTATGTTTACGTTTGAAGTTTGAACTCAATGCCGATTTCTTGTCCAGCTTTAAATTGTAGTAATAGATATATTAAAGGTTCACCACTGACCTTTCACAGGTGTGTTTTTATTTTTCTGCGTCTTAGAATGTTTTTCTCATGTAAAAATCCTGGTCATCTTTTATATCGTGGTTGTTGATACATAAAGATGTCGATATTCAACCATGTTACCATCGTTTCAGTGATACCAGAATGAGTGTTTAGAGGTATTTATGAAATTATATATCGCATTTATTAAAAAGCATCTAAATTTGGTAGAGGTCGCTCAAGAAATTTCAGACTACAAGCACGAAGTTGGTGGGGAGGGGGGGTGCTTTCTCGTCTGGTGACAAAGCGGATATATAGTAATGGCGCTTTGGCTGGCGATGTTGTTCTGCCATAATGTTGCCAACCACAGTAATGGCGCCTACACTAACAATAGAGGTTAGTTCCACTTTTCGCCGCCTTCAAATTGCCCCAAAGATGACGGCCACATAAGCGATCTACTCATTTCATATCGTTGGGAAGGACCAATAGAAAGGAAGAACTCACAAAGTTTCATTTCTTTTTCAACGACTCAATAGGAGAGCTCTGCCTAATGCAAAAAAACATCCAAACGATAATCCAGTTTTAACAAGAAAAATAAAAGAAAAATTCTGTTACCTGGATTTAAAACTATGGCCAGGAGTATCTAACAAGCCGCCTACACCAGCTGAAACTAGAAAAGAAGGATTCGCGATTTGCGATTTTGGTGCTTGCCTCACCATTTTGTCTTCCAGTTTGATTACTTCGTAGTCGTTAGGGCACTTGCTGTAAAGGTATCGCGGTGGCCCAGTTGATAGAGGCGACGAGCTAGATGCAAGTAACCCTTGGTCCGAATTCAGTCTCCGGAACTTGTTCTTTCGTTTTTCAGCATTGTCTCCGGCTTTTATTAATTACTTCGTTATCCACGTGACAGCATATCGGTGTCCATGGCTTCAAAGGCATTTGTAAAGCCAAGTGGGTCAGGTCACGTGACTTTGGTGGCCATTTTTGGGGAGTGCCAGATCATCGGCAGTTAAGCGGCAGAACTAGCAATTAGGTAATGGAGCCGTCAGCCTCCGTTCTCTATTGTAACTATTAAAATTGATGTGATCCAAGTCAATCCGCAACGGAATCAAAGTCGACAGGCTAGGTATCGAGGTGAGAATGAAATTGGAGGTTTCAGAAGTAAAATTCAGGAAACCAAGAATCTCCAGCGAAGTCTAGTTTTCGGAAAAGTATATACAAGTGTCGGCGACAAGTCCTAATGGACGACGAGACTTATGTTCTTTATGGTCCCAATGATGTTACGTCTAAAGTGGATGTTAATTGTCGAACACTGATTGAAGATCAAAAAAAATACTAACGCGTTCCCTGGTCTGGCAAGCCGTTAACTGAAGAATACAGTGTCTTGGAACCCTATTTTGATATTTGTGTACTCAAAATTGGGAGATTTATCTCCAGAAGTGGTTGTGAAGTGCTGATTTAATTTATTATTCTGAAACTCACAGAATTGAAAAGGGTATTCTTCTGGCCCGACATGAATTCGGTGCATTACGATCACCGATTACCATATGTTCAAAAACGTGGATTTCGTCGGGCGGGCTAAAAATGCTCCTCAAAGTTCCGGAGGCACCTGGCATCGAACTGTTTTAGGCCTTACGCAAATCGGTATACAAAAAGCGAAAAGTTAACTCGGAAAGTTTTCTAAAGAAATTTGGACAAAATCGGAAAGTTTATGGCCGAAGAGTTAGTAAGGACAATGCATGGAAAGTTCTTCTAAAGTTGGTCTATGAAGAGGTCCCAAAAGTCTATAAAAATCTAAACTATAAAAAGAACTTTGTGAAAGGTTAAAATGTAAATTTAGTCTTCTTTACTTTTGGGATTTCCCTTTTGCCTGCTGTAGCTCTTCTATTACAGTATTTGGATCAGTGTATTGAAAATTGGTTTAGTGTCCACGCAGGCTAAAGAGTTCATTATCTTTTCTATTTAGTTTTATAAAATTCACTTATCTAGAAATTCCAAAGGATTAAGTCAGAAGGTAGCAGAGATGAGGTAAAAGATTAAAAACAACAAATCATTTCATGACCACACGCTGTTTCTGCACTGGAGTCAATTGGCTGGACGCCATCTTGAATAACAACGCGCGGGAACATTTCCGGTATTTGCAGATTCCATCACCAGATGTCAGACGTTTGCAGCTAACTTTAGAATATTAATGAAGTCGGGGTTTTTTGTTGTTGTTGTTTGCGTTATTGGGACAAACTCCGGATATTTGTGTTACGTTAAGAATTTGCCCCTAAATTATAGTTTAAAATATTAATCATTCGATTTTCTTTTATCGCTTCTCACCATGAAATTTTGCATTTAATTGAAGTGAGCACATGTTCTTCGTTTGAATAAGTGAAGGCAAATAAGCAGTTTATAATTAATCATAAAAAGTGAGTGATTTTTAAAACTTTAAAATGATTGTTAAGCGCAAGCTAGGATAAACGGTTCCAGCGACTCGGGAGTTAATTTTCTGTGTTCTTCCTGAGAATTGAGTTATCTCCAGGATAAATTAGATTTGAGAACGATCAGTGAAAAGAGCGGAGGGATGGGTGGCAACTTTTCATATTTCCGGCGGAAAAGGTTTAGTTTTGAAAGCCAAGACTGTAAAACTGCGTTCATTTATCATTTCAACAGCGAACGAAAGCAATGAAGCTTTTCTCTCTCCTCTCTCCCTCTTTTTCGCTCTCCTTGATGACGAAGGATGAAGTGCAAAACACAGGAAGGATGGCATTCGTTGCCAAACGGATAATTGAATTAATGCTCTTCGAAACAACCATGCTTGTTAAAATGGGATTCCTAACTCGTCAGCAAATGGTTGGCGAATGTGAAAAGGTTGTTTCCCCCTCCTTCCACAAACCTCCAACCTCCTCCTCCGTCATCTCGTTGTCGAATTGAAGATGCGATTCGAGCCTGTTTTGAAAAATCTTTAATGAGCTTTGACAGTACCTCATTAGGTGTATTTATTTTTAAGAGCAGTTAGATCAAAGTGCACGGAACATGCCTCAACCGGAAATAACGCGTGTATTATTCAAGATATTTTGGTTGCATTTTGATCGAAAGGGTTTGTGTTGCGTAAGCCTTGTGAGGAGAGGATGGCTTAACGTGATTCTCTTAATGAAAACATGACAGTATCTCTGACGGCGATTTCTTTAGATTGTATCAGGAATGCTTTCATTTGGAATGTTTGCGCTTCTCTTCATTTTCTTTTATGTAAAAAGAAAAAAAAATCGAAAGCCTTCAATTTCGAATGCCCCCCACCCCCCGTCCCTCCGAAAGATTCTTCTTTTCCGTCCTTCGCTGTTATACAATGAACGCGGTGGTGTTTTGAGAGTGGAAAACGCCTGGCGCTGCTCGGAGGACCCTTCTCCCTCTCTATTCTTTTCTTTTCAGTCTATTTTTAAAAGGCGTTTAAAAACTAGTGAAAAGAAGCCCGTTTTCACGAGTGGGGGTATTGCAGAAGCGGAGATGGATGGCTCTTGTCCGGCTGAGAACGGACCAACGATCGACAACGGAAGCCAGGAAAAGAAGAGGAACGGTGGCTATACACACACATACACCCACCCACCCACACACAGACACACGCGCTATATTTTATCGATTTGGCATAGAGATCGATTCTTATTTTCCTCTCCCATCTTTACTCACCCTCACTCAACTCTGCCTGTTCGGGTGTTTTCGCTTCTCTTCCTTCCCTCCTCTCTCTGCTTGCTTTTTTCCTGTTCCTCATCCATTCAATAGAGCGCTACTACTTGTATCGAGTCTCTCTATCTCTTTTCTCTGCTCTCCCTCTGGAGGGGATATGGAAAAATATCGATGACAAGCGGCTATCTCGTTAAGGGTCATGATGGGAAAACAGAACACGGCAGAACTAAGGTCCAATAAGTGCCGCGGGACTTAAACTAAGGGGGAGGAGAAAAAGAAGAGGGTAGAATTGGATAAGAGGGGAAGAATGAAAAATAAGAAACAGCAATGGAATAAAAAGAAGCCATTGCAGGACAAAACAAAATTGAGTAAGGGTTATTTATATTAATTGGTAACGAAATAACTGCTAATGGGCTTCAGTAGCATTTTCTGCAAGTATTTTGTTTTTCAAGTAAAGGAAACTTCATTTTTAAGACACGCTTTTAATTTTAAAAGGATGTAATGCAAGTCAGCCAGCCATAAGCCTTGAGGCCATGAGGCCTATTTGATTTGAATTTTAGTAACTTAACATGCATGCGAAACGTAAGTTCTTATGTTCAAAATTTGCTGAATACCATGGTTTTTTGATCAAATATTCTATCTTTATTTTGCTGTCGCTGTCGTATCAAATATGCAAGATATAATTTGAAGCATATTCACAATATTAGATACAGTCACCTCTTTAAAGGATAAGTTTACGGTCACATACAATTGCATTTAAATCGAAAGATTAGCGCATTAAAGACATCGTAGCATATTTTAAAATATTTTAATTCGAACTCTAAATTCATGTGGAAAAAAACGACGATTCGGAATGCAATTTCCAAAAGTGGGGCGTCCATCTTGATGACGTCAACGTTCATATTCAGTGTAAATTAACACAATGCATCCAAGATCATTATCAGTACTGAGGAAATTAAAATTAAATTAATTAAATCCATTAATTTTTAATTTATGTATGTATTGATGATTAATATCGCAATGCGATGTATTATTATAATTTACACTGTGAAGTAAAACCATGCCCCCAATGACGTCATCAAGATAGACTCCCTACTTTTGGAAATTGCGCTCCGATTTTTTTCTTTTTTTTTTTTATTTATTTTTTTTACACATTTAGTTTTCGCGGATCTCGTGCATGTTCCCACGAAATTTGTGGCTTTTCTGTGCTTCGTATTCACCTCGTGTGGCGATTATACCACTAGGGCGGAAAATTGTCTCATGTGCATGACGGAAGCTTTCCGCCATCTTACTGAGGATATCATATTTTTTCATTCTATCGGAGGCTTTAAATTTTTGCTAATATGGCGCGAGTTTTTAAGATAAATTACAACTGCACATTCAGAAGTCAATTTCGCTAGGTGGTACTACATGTTTTAAAAAGGATGCTTTGACTAATCGTGACTTGACAGACTTTGAACGTGGAATGATTGTGGACGCTTGAAGCAGTTTTCAAGTGTTGTCATTGTTGAAGTTTACAGAGTTTGGACCACCGGACAAAGTAGGACGTCTCGGAGAATGGCCGTCCAGGAATACTGGATTTTAGAGCTGGATTCTATTGAAGATTTGTTGACTTCAATAGAACGGAAGATAATACTAACTTCAATGAAGTACCAACCTCCATGATTCCTCGACGTCTGTTGTACTGCATTGGTAAGGAAGCTGAAGGCCCTGTCCTATGCAGTAAGAAGAAACGTCCCCAGTCCACTCAAGAGTACAAGAATTGGATAGTAAATGAGTGGAATTGGATAGTGAATGATGTCGTCCGGCGAATCGTATTTATTACACAATGCCAAGGGTATGGTAAAGAGGTGTAGAAAACTCCATTAAAGCATGGACTCTATTTGCATTGTCACCAGGGCCGGATTTACGTATAACCTAAACAAGCTATAGCTTAGGGCCCCACTCTTTTGGTTTAAGGTGCTCCCATCAGACTTAAATCCGGCCCTGATTGCCACAGCCGTATATAAACAGCGAAAGGCAACGTTATGGATTGCACCATATTTCATAAAATTGTTTGGACCCTTTGTCTAATTAGCCAAAGCTATTTAAATATCGTTCGTACTATCCATTTGATGGTTTATGTTGAGATAAGTATATCCAACAGAACACTGCGTTATATCATAATGCTCGCAGAAAGTTATGTTTATGCGAAGACGTTTTGAAGAGCATGGCTGAGACTTTGCATGGCTGAATTGATGTCCACAAGCATCGGATCCTATTCGAAATGAACATTATTGGAGGACGTTGAAAGGAACATGGTATGATACATTTATAGAGCCAAAATAAATTGAAGCATTGTTGCGGGCAAAGGTAGTCCAATCGTATACTAAATAGGTGATCAGAATAAATAGGCCATGAACGTATATTAAAATTTGTACAAACAGCAAATGAGAGCGTGTATTAAATAAGGTTGAAAAAAAGAAGGTAATGGCTTTTCTAAGGGTTTGTGTATTTTTAAATCTCAAAGAAAAATCTTAACTTGGCTTTTTATTGCTTATTCTTTGTCATAAATAGAGGCTGAGGTAAGTTTTTCCACGACAGTGTAGAATTTTGTCGCCATGAAGCAATAAAAACGTTTTTCTTTTTTTCACCATGATGCTGTTTTTTTTGACGGCCTGTCTAAAGCTAAGGTTAGGCTGTGTAGATTTCTTGGACGATTTTAGGTTTTCAAACTTTTCTCATTTTATTAGACATAAAAGGTAAAGAGGATAGCATAAGAAAACGCGGCTATAAGCAAAGGGATTAGCGTGGTGAAAAAAATAAGTTGAGATAATTGAGATTCTTAAGATGGGTTGTAAAGTTCTAAATCTGTTATCGTCGGATTCAAGAGAAGTGTAGTAATATCATTTCTTTTTCATCATATTTCTGGAAGAGGATTTTTAAAGTAGTTTTAAAATGTACACGTGGTTCTGAGATTACCTTGTGCGATGATGTTTTCGTCATTCAAAGTTTCTTGGTTTATTAGAATAGGATTTGAGTTGATTAGCAGTGAATGGTTGATTTGTATTACTAGAATCTAAATAATTAGTCCATAGTTTAGTAATATTACTTCAATAATTTAATTAATTGAAGATCCTTCTCAACGTGTTTCGCCTGACGGCATTATCAAGAGATTTACCGATGATTAATAATTATTAGGAACAAAATTTTGAGATAAATTTAACTTGCATCTCTAAACTTTGTTACACTATCCAGAACATTGTTAATTCATATCTATTGTATATTTTCAAAATTTAAAAAATTTGTTCTTAATAATTATTAACCAAGGATAAATCTCTTGATAAGGCTGTCTGACTAAACATGTTGAGAAGGTTCTCCAATTAATTAAATTATTGAATGATTATTACTAAAACTATTGCCTAATTATTTACGTCAGTGCTCTAAATGAGATAATAGCTAGACCTCCTTGAGCATAATTTATTTCTGAAAGGCTATGATCTGCTCAGGTAACTGGTTCTTCAGAAGATAAGCTATATTCCTCATCGTCGTAATCTTGTCTCTACTAAATTTGTACGGTGTCCTTGGAATAACCTATTCCTGCAATGTCTCACCATCACTAAATTGTAGTAATGATTAGGATTAAATTATCTAGAAATAATTTCGTATGTTGAAGTGATGGCTCTTACAGCTCTTGCAACTGGTTAAGGTCGTTGGTCTTCTATCTTATTGCTATCGTCATATCGTCGTTAAACGATCTTTGACATCTGTGGCATTACGAGGCTCTGACAACCGATTGCGTTTGAACTGCTGCTGCTGCCTTACTATTGGTAATTTCCTTTTTGAAGGCTATAGCACTGCGAAGCATTGCATATTTGAAAGGTTTTCCATTTCCGTCGTCCAGAAGTTTTCTTCCATTTCCCCGAGACATGTCGGAAATTTCCTCAAGAAAGGCAGTTTCCTTTTGCCGACTTTCCCCGCAAAGGTAACGGGGGTCGATCTCGTCATCGTTTTGGAAGTCTACTTTTTTTTTTTTTTTTTTTCTCCCTATCCTTTGAGTTTTGAGTTATAAGTTTCCTTGAGGTTTTAAAGCGAATCCTCACCCTGTTATTCCAACAAGTGTTTTCGTGTGCATTATCTGTTTGTTAGTAGTCGAGCGACCAGTGGATTTATTTTTCTGATAATTTTTTTTTCTTATATAAAGATACTTTGAAATCGATTTTGGGAAAAATTAGAATTTGTAGAGCCATTTTTTAGTACAGTGGGCTCCGCTTAATGCGATCATGGTTAATGTTATCAATCGGTTATTATCGTTTGTACGGAACTGTTATAAGCAAATACATTGATTCTAGTCAAGACTTCCGTCGTTTATTCTAGTCAAGACTTCTGATTTTGTTATCAAAATTTGGATATTGTTATCAAAAATTATCCAAAGTTAAGCTTTTACGTGCAAAGACTAAGTCCTTGGAATCAGTCAAAATCGTCGATTAATAAACTCTTTCCAAAGAAGGCCTCTACTAAGTCATTGTAGCCAATCGGAGAATTTGGTCCAGAAATCATGTTGCTTTTTTTCTACTTTAAGCACTGGATTCGAGGAATGGATAAGATTCCACGAGAATATACTAGTAGATATTACAACCAGGCTAACTGAAAAAGTCAGTTACACGTTGTAACATAGAGAAGAGAACGAGTTGGAAGAGAGTGAAGAGAGATTTGTTCCACCAAAGTTTTTCGACTTCACTAATCACTTTTCGGCATTGTCCCCATCCCTTTCCACGCTTTGCGCCAACGTGTGACTAGTTGGGTGAACCCGTCGGAGAGGAATTCCGGGGTTGTTGTCGACGCGAGTATTGAATGGCATCTTTCACTTCGTCAGAACGTAACTCATGTCTCCTAAGGTGCTCTTTCTTCTTTGGGAAGTGGTGAAAGTCGCAAGGTGCAAAGTCTTTCATCTTTGAACTGCAGTTTTTCATCTCTGAACTGTAGACGCTGCAGCACCTCTTGTGTGTGGCGATTGTGTGCGGGCGGGCGTTATCGTGCTGCAGAAGAGGGCCCAAAGCTGCCATTCAATCCTGGTGTCGACAACAACCCGGAATTCCTCTCCGACGGGTTCACCCGACTAGTCATGCGTTGGCGCAATGCGTGGAAAGGGATGGGGACTACGTCGATAAATGAATAGAGGGCAAATGTAAGTATCAGATACAAAAATAATTTTGAAAATCGGTTAACAAAGTTACGAACCAGGAGGCAAAAGTTCTTGAACAACCCTCTTATTTTTAAGTACTGGATTCGAGGAGTGGATATGAATCCACGAGAATGTACTAGTAGACTTTGCAACCGCGCTCACTGAAGAGAAAATCTGTCATGTTGTAACATTTAGAGATTATCTTCAATTGTAGAAGAGAACGAATTGGAAAAGAGTGAAGAGAGATTAGTTCCACCAGAGTTTTTCGAAATACGTTGTTTTGCGAAAAGGAGTTCATCAGTTCGCGAAAGACTTTGAATGGGATTACAAATATGCAAAGAAAATTGATCTTACACTAAGGAAAATTAGCAAGCAATCAACAATGCATGGTTTTTGTTTAATTCTTTATTAATTAATTTAATTCTTGATTATTACTATAGAATGTATGTGGCATGTAATAAAAGTGCTCTTATAGTCTTTTAAAGTTCCAAGAACGCCTATTTATTTCAACTTCGGTTATTGTATATCCAAGTAAGTGATCTATTCCAAGTAAGTGATCACTTTAAGCGGTGTCCATTGTATATCAAAATTATTTTTTTCTATGTTGCTTTTTTTGAAATAATAATGCCTTTATAAGCGTGCGCATTCGCTTAATGTTTTTTAAAAAAAAATTTGCATTAGAGTTTGCATTCTCTTTACATTTCAAATTTATGAGCGGCTTCTTAAGCACAAAAAGCCGAGTGCTTAGGATAGTGTTGTTTGCGTATTGGAAGTCGATTGTCAACGGGATACAGTTGTCTCGTCCATCAGGTTTTCAATTACTAATCACGAAATTCAGTTTATTCATAATGTCAGTCCTCGTAAGAAAGATTTTTCATTAGTTTTTTGTTGTTTATTTTTTATTTTTCTCTTTGTAAGAAAATTTGATGCAGAAACTTTTTCCTCCCCGTTTTTTCACTTTTTGTTGCTGCCTGCTCAATTTGATTGACCTCTGGCAACGACAGACTGCCGCCATGTTTGCTCTGGTAGTGACGTCATTGCGTCGCCATTTCTCCCCATTTTTCAATTGTCGTGACCAATGCCGCGCTCACAAAGAGACGACTCGTCTGTTTACTCGCCTAACGATCATGATATAAGACTTCATTCCCTTGTTTGTTCTTACGTCGTTCTCTCTTGGCGACACACACTCCTCTCCTCTCTCTCTCTCTCTCTCTCTCTCTCTCTCTCTCTCTCTCTCTCTC